>VYZX01011320.1:0-18960 GCA_013401335.1 Brachypteracias leptosomus
ATGATAAAATTGCTTTAGAAACTTCATGTCTTCAATCTGTGTTTTCTTCTAGGCTGCACAGTCAGTGCTGATTTCCCTCTTTGAACTCAACACTCCAGAGTTTACAATGCTGTTGGGTGCTTTACCAAAAACATTTCAGGATGGAGCCACAAAGCTTCTCCATAATCATCTCCGGAATACAGGCAACAGTGGTCAGGTATCTACACCTCTCTTATTCCTTCTGAAGTTACTGGTGTTTTAAACAAAACTCCATTTCATTGGAGGTATTTGTGAGAGCAGGAAGGTTGGTAGAGGATTCCATCCAAGGTTGCCAGACCTGGGAAAGAACAAGGAGGAGAGGTACCTTTATCTGCTTTGGGTTGTGCTCACCCTTTTATCAGGCTGTCTGCTCTCACAATCAGCTCATTTCCCAGCAGAGAAAAATCCTCTGCTGGTTTCAGTTGTACTGTTTGGTTGTGGGATTCATCCATATGTCAGCTTTAATTCAGGGCCTGCTCAGGCCCTAACACTTCACCAAGTGACTTAGTAAGTTTGAATGTACTTTTTAAGAGTAGTTTATCTTTTACTCATGTCAAAGTTACACCCCATTGAAGAGACTTGAGTATCTCTCCTCATCTCTCCTCCTCCAGGGATCAATGGGAAGTCCTTTAACAAGACCTACTCCACGCTCCCCAGCAAGCTGGTCAAGTCCTCTCACTTCCCCAACCAACACATCACAGAACACTTTGTCACCAAGGTAACGTAGGCTGCTGTTGCCACAGTTTCTTCCTTAATGTATTTCACATAAAATCATTATTGTATTAATATTTCTTGAGTCTTTGTATTTCCATGACAGTTATATTTAAAAATATGCAATCACAAAATAATTCCATCTTAATTCCTGTGTCCTCCTCCATGGCCCACAGTGCATTTGACTATGACACTGAAAATATGAATTCTGAAGATATTTACAGCTCTCTCCGTGGAGTCACTGAAGCCATTCAGAATTTCAGTTTTCGTAGTCAGGAAGATATGAATGAGCCTGTCAAAAGAGATTCCAAAAAAGATGGTGACGATTCAGTGAGTATTTCAACTCAGTGCATCTTGATATCAGCTAACCAAGCCAACAACTGATTTATTGCAGATGGTGAAGCATCTTTGTCAGTAGGTTTCGATGTTAACAACTTCTGAAATGGGATGTTTCTCCTAAATGACTTCAGAGCTTCAGAAAAATATGTTCCTGGTCTTGATCCACATTTTGGAAATGTAAATGCAAGTTTGAAGTCGCAACAGCTGTTCATTTGAAATGTTAGCAATTTGGAAATAGGTGATCTTGTATAACAGCTGGAGTTCAGGTTTTGAGAGGCCTGTGTCTTAACACGTTTTTCCAAAAGTTTTATTCTGTACGAAACCTGTGGGGTTTTCAGTGCTATATGTGGTGTCCTAAACTTCTGTTTCTGTGGGACTCTCTTTCAGATCTAAGCTTGCCAAGTACGTATATGCTTAAACATGTTTTTAGTTAGTGTCAAATTTCTGAGATTAACTATGGCCAGCTGTTTCTACTATGTGAATTGTTTTGGACCATGGACACTTTCCTTCTTTTTCTTTCTTTTTAAGGAAAGCAGAGTTTAGGGAACTGTTTCTAAGACCTTTCATTTGAAGGATAGTTTGGAATTTTTGAAATTTGTAAACTTTTTGAAATTTGTGTTTGCTACTTAGATGAACTAGGAGTTAAATGAAGCGTGTAAGTGTGTATTTCATATGCTCACCTGCTGTTTCTCTTCCTGCAGATCTGCAGTGCTTCTGGAATGGTGGAGCTCCGAGCGGGAAGCGGTGTGGGTGACACAGGCCGGACAGCCCTTGATAACAAAACCTCATTACTCAACACAATGCCTCCCCACTCCTCCCCACGCTCCCGAGATTACAACCCCTACAATTATTCTGATGGTATCAGCTCATTTAATAAATCTGCGTTGAAAGAAGCCATGTTTGATGATGATGCAGAGCAGTTTCCTGATGGTGAGCTTCAGCGTGTGCTGTGCTAGGAGAAAAAGGGTGACATTTTCCAGCTTTTAGTTCAGTTTCTGAATTATTAGCTGTGTGTCTATCACCAGTGCCTCTGTTTCAGAGGTTTTTACAAGGATTGTGTTTCAGTTAGTTTATTTGTTAGTAGTTCTTTTGAGTGGCGTTGCTGGATGACCTGGTGTTTGTAGAGATCACGGGTAAAACTGAGGTAAATGCTGAAGTATATTGTGTACTTCTGGTAGCACATCCTGTGGCAGTATTGCCAGTATCAATTTACTGATAGATTGCTTTATGATTGAAATCTAAAGGGGAGGGGAAAAAAAATATTTACAGCAAGGAGGTAAAACTGGATCAAACCAGTTTGGGAATTGGGTGAAAGATAAAGATTTTCGTTAGTAGTATATTTGCATTTGAAACATGGCATTGGTGTTTTCTATTGACTAAACAGTCATTTAAAAGCAAAACAAACCAGATTTTACCAGGAAGGTGGTTCCTTTAGCCCATGTAAATCTACAAACCTGGGCTGCTGTTTTGTGGGCTTCTGGAGCTTCTTTTTAATATTTCTCAGTATCTCTTGGGAAGGTTCCAAAGTATCAATGCTATCATTATTTAAAGGAGTTAGGTGTTTTTCATGATCTGATAGTCGTCATTATTGATATTTTGTGTTGAGTTACAGATCAAAATCAGGTTTTAAGTAAACAAATTTCTTAATAGTGGGGGACAAATGAACTTTATTTGCAATGTTCTGAGCACTGTGTTGGTGTGTTCCCTTTTGACAGAGCCTACCATGGACCATTCTGATCTGGTTGCAGAGCTACTGAAAGAGTTATCAAACCATAATGAGAGAGTGGAGGAGAGAAAAGCTGCCCTGTACGAGCTCATGAAGTTAACTCAGGAAGAGTCTTTTGGGGTTTGGGATGAGCACTTCAAAACAATACTGCTTCTGCTGCTTGAAACACTTGGAGATAAGGAGGTAAATTCAGATTAATCCATTCAAGAATGTTAACAAAGCATGTGGTTTATTTTTGGTATCTTTGAAATTTGATGGGGGTTGTAGGAAGGGCACAAATTCCAGTTAGTCTTGAAAAGCAAAACACTGTGGAAATACAAAAATATCATGAGGTCTGAATGCCCTGATGGTGAAAAGGGCACCTCTGTACTTACCTTCTTGAATAATTATATTTGTCAATGCCCATACAATAGATCAATTGAAATAATTTTCACTGGGATTCAAAGCCCCTGGTGAAATCGAGAATATCAGCACATCATGTGTGGCAAAGCATTTAAAAATACATTTCTAGAATACATTAATGCTCATTGTGAGGAGACTGAGTTCTATGTAATTGTTCTTTACAAGACCATGGGTTTGAAATTACTGAGGATCAAAAAGACACTCATACTTGGTTTTTATTTAAAAAATAATCAGAATTCATAAAAATTCAAAAATGTATTTGCAGAATGCAGTGCTAAAGTTTTCTGAGCACTTGTGAAGAGTAAAATTGTTTGTAACAACTTCTGGGTAATGTAGATAACTCGGTTAGGTTGGAAACATGTATGACATGCTACCTGAATTATCTATAAAAAGAGAGATTGAGAAGAGTGAGAAACTGCCAATTTTTATCTAGCTTTATTTCTTTACAGTATGACCCTAGTGTTAATATGCATAGAACATAATCCAATACTTTCCATTATCAAAGACTCTTCCAACTGCTGAACAAATGTTAAAATGGGTGTCTGTTTAAAGATAATAACTAATTTATTTTAATATTAATTTTTTTAGCATGCAATTAGAGCTTTAGCATTGAAAGTTCTAAGAGAAATTCTAAGGAACCAGCCAGCAAGGTTTAAGAATTATGCAGAGCTCACAATCATGAAGACATTAGAAGCACATAAGGATCCTCACAAGGAGGTTAGTAGCCAGTTATTCTTTTTGTTTGTGGATTTAACAAGTTATTACAAAATGAAACAGCTGTCCAAAAAATGTATGAGAAATGAGTCAGATCTTACTGAGGAAGTTATTTGATAGTGAAGTATTCAGCTGTTCATAGTCAACAAGGGTATGCACAAAAAAGAAGTGCAGTTTTATAAGCTCTCAGATGCTTAATACCAGCCCTGATAACAGTTGCCTTGGTGCTGTCCAGGAGGACGTAGTCACCAACCATGTGTCGTCATAGCTCTTCAAGGAGGAACTTAAGGGAGTTTTATAAAGGATAACTCATGCAGGTAGCAGAAACACAAATAACCACCCCAGTATTAAACAGTTCACATCAGTGTCACTGATGCAATGGGAAGAATCCAGGGTTTTTATTGAGTACATTTTCTCCCTGACTCTGCCTGGAACTTCTGTGGAGTCTCAGGTTTGAAGTTTGACTGCAACTCCTCCCATACCAATGGCTTTTGTCACTCATCTTGTACTTACTTCCTTTTTTTAATGCTCAGAACCATTACTGCCAGATAACAGACCAGAGCAACAGTCTCTTGCAAATAATTTTTTCTGTGTCTTTTACTTACTCTTCCATTAGGTGGTGAGATCTGCTGAAGAAGCTGCTTCCATGCTGGCCACTTCCATTAGCCCAGATCAGTGCATCAAAGTTCTTTGCCCAATTATCCAAACTGCAGATTACCCCATTAACCTGGCTGCAATCAAAATGCAGACAAAAGTCATAGAAAGAGTTTCTAAAGAAACCCTTACTCAGCTTCTACCAGAGATTGTGCCAGGTCTAATACAGGTAAGAAGAGAAGAAAGGGAAGGGGGGGAAAAAAACCCAACCAAAACCAAACTATATGTGTAAGAACTGCAAAGACTTCTTAAAAATAAAATCCCTTGACTCTCATGAAGGATTTTCTCTGGTACTTGATGGTGCTTTGACCCAAAACAGCTCAGTGTGGGAACAAGCTCTTTGATTGGCAGGTAGCTAGATTATAACTGTGGTTAGGACTCAATGGAAATCTCAATAGGATATAAAGTACTGGTTATAGTTAAGCTTGGTAGGTAGTTTTAGTTATGAGGCAGTTTCTTGTTGTTCATATCGTTTTCCAAGTTGTAATCGTTTGGTCTGAAATTGTCCCTATTGTATTTGTATAAAATTGTAGGGTTTTACCACTTGTGGTTTGGGGGAGGCAAGAGGATAGCAGCAGTTGATTGGGGAAAGCTTAATGAAATGAGGAGATCAGAGGTTTCCTTTGTCTTTAACAATAAATTCTTTCCCACATCATCAAGAGCCAAGACACATTAATTTGCACATGATGGATAAAGACTTTGCAGAGCCCAACAGCTGCATTCTGCAGATTTCTGTCTTTAATGGGTGTGATCCAACCATACATCTGCAGGAAGGTGGAGGCAAGAAGGGGCCCTCTGAGGAGGGGATGTGAGTAAAACAGCCAGGCCCGGGGTACTAGCAAAATCACTGAGGAAGGGGAGTTAAAAAAAGAATCTTCAGCTGATAGAGCCTAGTTCTTTCGGAGTAAGGAAGCTCTGACCTGAGTGGTCTCCTGCTTTAAGTCGTTACCTGTATCATCTAGAACCATCTCTCTGCTGTGCTCCCCTGTTGTGTGGCAGCAGCTCTGTTTTCAGTTTCCCTGGTGAACAGGATTATGTGGGTTTAATTTCGGTCTGGAAAATGATTATCAATGGTGATTAATAAGCAGCCTGCCTTTCAAGTGCGTGCTCTGTATGTGCATGTTTGTTATTTTGTTGGAATGCTTCGTTGGGCCACACTAGCATTAATTTACCTTAGACTTCAATGTATTTATGATACTAAATAAGTAAATAGCTTTCTGAGGCTTTTAATCATTAACTGATAAGGTATTAATGTTAATTTTATTGCTTTCTAGGGTTATGATAATTCAGAGAGCAGTGTTCGTAAGGCATGTGTTTTCTGCCTTGTAGCCATTCATGCAGTAATTGGTGACGAACTAAAACCACATCTCAGTCAACTCACTGGCAGTAAAGTAAGTAAAAGATACCATTTAAAAAATTTTGGTTCATAACTGCACCTATGCGTTTGCGTTTTGGTTGCGATTGCCACAAGGTTTTGTAAGAGTATAGATTAGAATATAACCCTCTGAGGATTAATGTAACTTCATCCTTAAATGTTCAAAACTGAAAATCCATAGATCTTAATGCATGTGTATGAGCTTGAGCATTAAGATAAATATTCAATTACATTTTTTACTGTCATTTAATGGATTTAGTTACTGGAGGTATCCCTGGTGGCAGTGATTATGCCTTTTGCCTATCAGCATGTCTTTGTTTTTCATGCAAGTTCTGATTGGAAAGCAGTAAATATATGTACATGTTAAAAATAGAACTTTTATTTATTCTTCCTCCTTGTTGTTTTGCTTTCATCAGTCCTTTCAGCACTTCTGATTTGAAATAATAATAATAGTAATCAGTCTGTGGTCCTTTTGTGTTCAGGATATTAATGGTTTTACTGACATCTCTTACATATAGCTCTATGCATGCAAACAGCTGGATGTTAATTGCGAATCTTTGTCCTTGAGAATAAAGCAGAACAATTTTGTAATTGATTTATGAGACAGATATATCTTAAGCATACTCTGGCAGTGCTTGTGTTGAATGTGATTCTAGACAGTATTGGAAACTTCAGTAAATACCAGCATCAACAACTTGTAACTAGAGGCTTAAAACCTCACATAAACTTAAAAGAAATCAAACCTACCTTATTTAGAGCAGCATTGTAAATTGGGGAAAATATTTCGTCTCTCTCAATCTAGCTACCTTAGATCATTCTCTTCTTTACATCCTTAGAGAAGCTTGAGCAGTTTCCTTGTAACATTTTTCTGTGTCTGATGCTTTCATGTTTGCTGTGTTACCTTTGAGTTGACTTTATAAAATACAATTTTGCCGTTGGGGAGAAGAAAACGGTTTAATATCTCCTTTGTTGTGCCATTCCTGTCTTCTGTACAGTTTGCAAATACTAAACAAAACAAATCTCTGGCTTAAATCTGCAGATGAAATTATTGAACCTTTACATCAAACGTGCACAAACAGGCTCTGGACCAGGGGATACAACGGCAGATATGTCTGGACAAAGCTAATGAAGCTGACAGGAGTTAACCAGGTCCCCTAAAGCAAGGGCCAGGCCCTCTTCAGTGAAAGGAAAACTCTTATGTACAACTTTTGGAACTTTTCTTCTTGGGTTTTTCCCCCTTTCTGTTGTTGTTATTTTATTCTTCTTTTCTTTAACCAATGGCTGTCTCAGCCTGCATGTGACTGTTGCAATAGAATTATTCCAAATCCAAGGAAAAACAGTATTAACATCGGTTGATCAAAGCAGAATAAATTTTAAAAATACTCTAATCCGTCACTTATCCTGTTTGCAATCCTCTGTGTCTTCCCATTAACTTTTGCCAGTGTTACTGTATTAAAAGAAAGATTATTTTTTTTTTTTAAAGCTAATGAAAAAGGTATGCTTTAAGCTTCAGGAGTTAAAATATAAATTCTGTTGCTTTTATTCAGCTGCAGATAACATTACTTTTTTTATTGCTGTTTTGTTTGAGTATCATGTCCTTCGCTAGAAACAAGAAGTGATGTGAAACAAGGCTGAACTGGTCTGAACTGCAGTGAGACTTGTTCCCTCTGTTGGTGGTTCATCATCTTATTTACAGCTTGTTTGGGATATTCTGGAGATTGAGAAATATGCCTATAAAAAAAAAAAAGAAAAAAAAAAAAGCAGCTGGATCGATCCAGTTCTGTAAAAGTGATATTGTTCATTGGTTGTATGTTTGTTGCATAAATAAGAATTTAGTGTGTGCAGCCAAGGACTGGTACAACCAGTCCCTCTCTGGTGGGAGACAGCCCTTTCTGGGGAGCATTGCCGACCTGGTGGGAGTGTGGCAGGCTGCTGTGGAGCAGCAGAGTGAATGGTCACTTGATGGACCTGAACCATCCTTGTCACCTTTCGTTCTTCAAGCAGGATGCTTCAGAATGGAGTGCTCTGCCCAAGCATGCTCAGTATGTATTTATCTTTATCACTAGAATGTTTCCTCTCAACCTAATTGCTGGAACAAGTAGTCTTGGTATCGTAACTCACATGGGATTTTAGGACAACAGTGCAGGAAACTCTTCCTTCGTTACCTTCCGAAAAGCACCGAGATTTTTCTGCACTGAATTTCAACGGGGAGGGAGGGGGAATAGTCACAAATGCTATGGATCTTGCCACCTTTTAATTTAAAAGAAAATATATATATTTTGGATGAGTTGGGAAAGCTGTACCAAATTATTTGCATGGTTCTCTTGAATAGCATCCTCAAGACCCATCTGGATTAAGGTGTGGAAATGTTTCCAGGGTTTGTTTTTTCCATTTTTGAAAAAGAGTTAGTTTATTGTGAATAATGGTTCTTTGTATTTATGAAGTTCATAATGGAAAGAGAGCAAAGATCGAGTAAATGTGTCCCTAAATGTTGTCTTTTCCTTTTTCTTTTTTGTTTTTTTTTGGTCTTGGATATAAGCAGCAAGCTAATAAATTAACTGAGAACTGGGATGAAACAGTTCTTTTCCCAGGAATGGTGGAACTTTTTTTTTTTCTCTTTTTTTTTCCCTTTGTGATGTTGTCTATAGTGTAGGAAGTGTATCCTGATAAGAGAGAAAATAGCAGTGCCAAGGATGATGATCTGTGCTAGGCTGGAATTCTCTCTACCTCTTCAGGGTGACTAATTTTTGACTGAGCTGCTGCATTATAGCACCCGGTGGAAGAACTATCTACAGGGAAAAAAACAAATCTTCTTCTTTCTTCCCTTTTTTTTTTTTTCAAATTATCACTTAATGTGTATTCAAAACTCTTCTTCAGCATTGCAGCCAAATATCATAAGGAACACCTGATACACTTTACTTGCTAGGAACCCTGAAAAGCGAAGCTGAATGACAGTGAAGTCAGATGTTTGTAGTTCTGTGAGAGGTGGTTTTCACTTGAGCTTGGAGTGGATGCGATGGAAGGAGCTAAGATGTGGTTGCTACAGGAGCAGTGCCGTCACAGAGATTTATTTGGAGGAGCAGTTGTAGAAATATATGTAAAGACTTAAAACCAAGACTGTCATAACTCGTCACTAGCCCTTTTTAGCAGCTCCATCAAGAAAATAGTATCTCCTCTTTCTTTCCTTTGTTACGTGTAACATCCTCGTTGTTTTCTACTGTTTAACTACATTGTGTATTTATAGTTCTATGCTTACCATTGTGCATATACTGGCAATAAAATGTACATAACATTACTTAAAAAATTAGCTATGTATACATTCTGGTTTTCTTTTTTATTTGATCCCATGCTATAAGAAAAATTACAGATGTGATTGATACAACGTTGGTTAAAAAAAAAATAATGTTCATGTTTTGTGTGTTCAGGTGATGTTTCTTTATCTACTCTTGTTACTAGCTCTGACTCAGCATTTCAGAAGGTGCTGTGACTATAGGAACGCTGGAGAAAAATGGGGTTTGGAATTGAATAGAATCTTGATGCACACCCAGTTCCCCTAGTCTGGGCAGGTTTCTTGTTCATGGTTTCATTATTTATATGTTAGATATTGCTTACATTTTATTTTCCTTTAATAGTTTAAAATAGTTTTCAGTCTACAATCTTGTAGTTTTGCCTTTCGATATATACAAAAGGTCACTTCAAAAAAAAAAAAATCACACAAATTCAAAGCTTAATAGCCCCATATGATGTTCCTGCTCTTTCTACAGGTAGTGTTTATTTTCAGAGGATCATTTCAAGGTGACTGCTGTTTGTCATCTTTTTGAAGAGGCTATTTCATACTGAGAAAATAAGTTACTGACACATACAGTATATATTCTGGATGAACCTAATTTTTTTACGTGTAAACAAAAGTTGGTAAGAAGGAAATGTTTTTATATTCCCTATAGGATTGAGAAATTTTGCTCCACGTAGAGGAGGAGGAGGAAGATACTTAGACAAAGTTTGTCCAACAGTTTTGCTTCTAAGCCATCTTTAAATGTTCCAAATGTGGATATCCCATGTATTAAAAATCTAAATGCAATACATTTAAATTAATATTTTACTTATATGACTAGTTTTGTTTCCAACAAAGGTGGGGCTGCTCTAGTGGGTAGAATCTATTTATATCACGTGGGGTCATCACAACGTAAGAATTTGCAACAGAATTATTTCCACTGCAGCCTGTTACCAGATTTACTGCATTGCTTTTTGCCTTCCTTTCCTATACTATAAGTAGACATTAGCTCAGTTAAATTCGAGCAATGATTAGTCATGCCTTATGTTCCTGCTGGAGGTGGTTTCTCTAATGTATTAGCATTAAGATCTGGGAAGAATGAAGATTAATATAGGCTATAGAATTCTATGTTGTATATATATTTGTATTTTTCAGTATATTTTAAGACCTCGGGGTTCCCAAGCTGTGCAGCTTGGATTATCCCAGTCAAATTTCTTCATTTGCTGATAGGCTTTTGGGATAATGAGCATGTTTATTGAGAAGTTCCCTGCTGAGGGAAGTTTGCTAAAGGTTATTTCAGCTGGATCAGAATCACAACTATGGTTGTAAATTGCTGTTAAACAGTAACTCTTGGAAACTTTGGTATTTTGCAAGCTATTTCGAGTACTGTATGATTTCTGTCAAATATAAAAACTCTGCAACTCTTGATGTGTTTTAGGTAGATAGAAGTGATCCTAATGAAGTGTATGTTGAGGGAGTAAGATTGGAAAAAATGATGGATAGCGAAGCATGGAAAATCTTCAGTGGAAAAAGCAACATACCTGCATGTAACTGTTTGATATCCAGGCTTCTTACCATTGGCAGTAGGTAGAAAGGTAATTAAATTTTATCTTGGGCATCAAAGTTTTACAGGTTTTCCATTTTAGTGTCCTTCCTTTCCTAGATAGTGCTGTTGTCAACCAGTGCAAGTCTTTGGACCTCCATGAGCCCATACTAAAGGCAGTACTGGAGCCAGTGCAGTTCACTGCTTGTCAGGCTAGATTCAAAGGTCAGCTTCTGTCCTGGCCTTTGAGACTCTGCCTGTAGGAGAAGGGGAAAGTAAAAAAAAAAAGCCAACGTTTCTTAGCACACTTTTACCCTGAGCATGTAGCTCCTGTTAAAATACCAGGGAAGACAAGGAAACTGAGATTACATCTCTGTTCAAACAGCTGAAGTGTGAACCTGTAGGGGAGCTGGATGAGTCTGTTTCAATTACAATCACAGATTAGCATGTTTTAAAATACTTAATCTATCTGCTGATCTGAAATAATACACTTGTAATGGTTTTCACATCCAAAAAGCCTCTCATCTGGTAAAATAGTAACTTCTGGCCTGTTAGTTTTTATTGTCCTTTCAGCACAAACTGAAGTGGATAAAACATTTCTATACCATGCTAAATGTCATTATAGATGGTTGTATTTTATATAGAGAATTTCTGAGGTGCTTGATGCGTTTTTTTGAAGTTTCAGCTGTGCCTATATTGGCCAAATGATCAATTGAACTATTTTACCCAGTTGAAATTACCTGTTTTCCCTGAGGAGTTTTCATGCATCACTCTCTATATAGCCTGTATTTGCCTAAGAGGAGGAATCTTAATTGGATGTTACCTAATTGTTCAGAAATTGTCACATGAAACTTTTTAAAACCCTACTCAGAAGGAACTGCTGGTTTCTTCAGAGGCTCCCCTTTCTCAGAAGTCTAATGAGCCACTGCTACTTGAATCATCTAAGAAGGGAGATTTTGGCCCTGTTAGGAAGTGGAAAACAGGGTTATTACAGGCTATGAGAAGAGAAACATGGTGAATATACTTCATTTAACCCCCTCTAAGTTGTAGCACTTGGTTTTTATGTTTTTAGGAAGGGGATTTTCTTGGAATACAAAATATCTTACTTTCTACATTGGGAATTAAGAGGAAAACACTGATGTTAGAGGATTTGGGGCCAGGATTTTTGGGCCAAGGCAGCCCAATGCTAGAAAAATGTTAGACCTGGCAGGGTCCCAGAGCTGCCTCAAAGCCTCAGGTTAAAGGGACTCTGCCCATGAGGAATGAGAAGGAGCTGAGCTGTCTGTTCTGTGTCAGAACATGCAGGACCCCTGCACTGCTGCAGCAATCTGGGAGTCCAAATGCTGAGTTTTAAGCTAGCAAGCACAGAATACAGAATAACAAACACTTGAACTTGTCCCTCTTCACAGACCAATGAAAGTCACAAATAGCCTGACTTCATCCTTTGCCACTGCCATAAAATCCTGCTACATTAGGTTTTGATTCAGGTACGACGTGATGGGTTAAATGAGAATTTTCTCTGGGCAGTGTTGCTGTCTAAATCTCTTTATGCCTACAAACGATCTCCATGCAATAGGTTCCTTTGCAGGCCTTAAAGACTCCCTGTAAGGCAGCAGAAGAAACAGGAGAAAGCAAAGGTAATACCCCCCATGCCTCCATCCCATAAAAGGTGAAGTCAGTCAGATGTTTGTTCCTCAGTTCATACCTCAGCACCTTAATTGCATCCTCTTAGATTCAGAAATTTTGTTACGTAGTGATTTAGGTGAATGTGGTCACCAATGTCTGCTTTGGCAGGTGTTTTCTTTCCAAAGTTATCCTGTTACGCGACCAAAAAGTCTAAAGACCAAATAGGACTCATCAAAATAACAATACTTTCTCCTCTGTGCTCTGCTTTGGAGCTGAAGTATGTAGGGATTGCTCCTGCATAAATATAAACTTTATTTGAAACTGATGTAGTATTTTAAGCACAGCAAAAAGTCATCACTGGACAGCAAAAACTGCAGTATATATTCTTAAAATATTATTTAAAGGAATTTACAATGTTTTACATTGTACCTGATTGAGTTTTTCCATGTGCTGTTTGTAGAAGAATCTTTATTTCCTAAAAACAAAGAGCAAAGATGACATTGTGTGTACAGCCAGTCACAATACCAGTATTTAAGGTGATTTGTTGTAGTTCTCAGAAGGGCAATCAGAGAATGAAGTGAGGAATCCGATCAGTATTAAAAACACTAGCAAGTTGCATGGTGCCTTAGGAGACCTCATCATTTTGGATCCTGCTTATGGAAAATCCAAGAATTCAAGTTTTCAGGCTCCGTATGCTAAAGTACTTGACTTCAGTGCAGATCCACCCATCAGCCAAACATTGGCCTCCCCACCTTAAATTTCAGGTTGGACTTTGCATGCCATACACAAGCTCTAGAGCGAGAAATGTTTTAAATAAATAATGTCTTGTTGTTTGTGTATACAAGGCTCCTTCGCTGGGATCTGTTTTAGTACTTACTGGGCAGATCATAAAGCAAGAAACAAACACAGCCCCTTAATAAACACTACAGGGTTAAGAACCTCACCTTATTTGTCCCCAAACTTGCAAGACCGTGTAACCACATACCTTAATGTCTAGAGGTTAGTCAAGGGCAGGTGGCCTGGCTGTGGGGAATACACAGTGTTTCAGGAGGCAAAATACCAGAATTAAAGAGAACCTGGGAAGACTATCCTGATTTAAACAACTGAGGGATACTCTGCTTGAAGTTTAACCCTATACTTTTGCAACAGAGATCAGTCAAAACACAAGACTCTAAAGAGGAGAAAGAAAATACTGATTTTTTTTTTTAATGGTAGTGTTTAATTTCACTTTAATAACATCCTGTGTGCTCTGCCTAGTACTTTCTATATGAGGAATTCAATGTAGGAGTGTGGGGTTTTTAGTATACGTATATAGCTATGTATTTGCATATATATATGTATATAAATAGGCTACTGATTTGTCTGGGAATCTCAATTGCTTTTGCTCACAAGCTCTCTCCTGGACTTCACAAAAAAGACAGATAAAAGTGCAGTGTTCCCACCTGCACTTTGACAAACCAGCATCTGTCAAAAGCTACTTTGAGGGGGTGAAAAATCTGCCTGGTCATTGAAAGGTACATGTGGGATACATGTAGGGGTGGGAGCTGTGCTCTGGTGGGGCCTGGGAGCTCCTCAAGTCACGGGCAACTGTGGTTTTACTCTGTTCAATAGAAATACAAGTCACAGAACAAAACTGATGCCTCCCTCTGTGGGAACTGATGTCAGCACCAGGGGAAGGTTGTGAAAGTGGTTTGAGGGACGTGTAGCCCTTTCCTTGAGAAAAATGGGTGCAAAGGGAAAGGGGTTTCCAAAGACAAGGTGCTGTGCATGTCTAACACCTTTGCCTGAGTCTAGGCCTGGAGAGGGAGGGATTTTATTTTACAAGTTGCCAGTAGATGGAGCAAACTGGACAGCAGGATACCTGCTCTTTTTCTGCAGTCCCTGAAATCAAATTAATTATTAAAATAAATGCAGCAGTGGTGGGGTGGGCTCATACAGCCCTTCACATCTGCTGGAAGGGTGCTTCCTAAGAGTCTGCAGTTACATAGAGACCTGCAAGTGGAAAAACTAACCTTGAAACACTCCTCCAGCTCTTATCCTTGTTGAGCAAAGGTCAATTCATGAGCAGGTCTGTTGTGACAGCCCTGCTGGAGGTGCCTCTTGGGAGACAACAATCTTATGGCTGCAAAGCCAGCAGCCCCAGTTCTTGTCTGCTTTTCTGAGCAGCATCACTTGGGGCTTTCTTTCTCTTCCATTATTTACAGTTCCTCTTCTATTGTTATTCTGGCCTTCGCTTTTTGTTTGTGGTGCTTGATGTCGAGCAAGAATGGTAAGTTAAAGGAGAACTGCCTCACACTAGGGAAAAAAGTAACCAAGTGTCGTTGATTTGAAGGGTTTTTTGTCTGCTACATTATTATAATTGCTAATAAGAAATAACTCTTTTTTTGTTTTCCACAACCTTGCTCTTTGATATTCTGATTTTCATAGTTGTCACAATATTACAATAGCTTTTTTAAAATATATTTTTATAGAACGAGCTGTCGGGAGCAAGCAATGTGTGCAGGTTGGATTTAAAAAAAACAACAAAACACCAAAAAACCCCAATATAAACCCCTCAGTCAACTAGTAGTATTTGTCAGCAGCCCTTCCTCTTCCAAGCAGAGTGGGTGCCCTCTGCAGGTAACTGTTCTCAGATGCAGTTTTTGGATGTGCGCCCCCTTTTCTTTCCAAGCCCAAGGTCTTGCTGAGATTGACCAGTCCTATTTGGTGTGTCTGAAAGGAGATATGACAGCCCTGGCTGCAAACCCAGGCCAGCGAATGGCACCGAGATAGGAGTGCACTCAGCAGCTGGTTTGCACCCCAGTAGGATGTTCCCATGAAGGGTGGTGTGGGTGGGGTGAATATTTCTCCTGCATTTTGACAGTGTTTTCATTGGGGAGGAGGTGGGGACCAGCCAAGACCTCCACTACCAGCCTCTGGAGAGAGTGACGGCAGCAGCTACATGTAAAGGGGTGAGAGGAACCCACCGTGACTCTGAATGTCTTTGTTTTCTCTTTCCTCTCTGCCAGTGACCATCTCTTAGGTGAGCACAACGCTTCATCTCATCCCAAAATGCTGTTCTGGCACAGCCAGCCTGAACATTATCACCACCACCAGTATCCCACCAGTAACAGCAGCTACCTGCGGTAAGAAAAGAACGGGGGTGGATCTTAATGTTACTGATATTAATAATGACCATGCTGTAGCACACAGGAATGCAGCCTGTGCAGCCTTGGCTAGTTCAGCCCAAGCTTTCAGGTGGAGCTGGTGGTCACAGACCCTTTGAGAACTCTGTGTAGAGGGGATTTGCTTTACTGTAGTTCTGAGGTGTTCCCAAACCACACCACAGAACATGTGTGTGCCAGTCACAGCAGGGGGAATGTTCTGCTGCTTAGTGTGATATTCCCAGGTGTGTGAGTCTCTTATTTTTCAAGAAAAAATTCACAGTGTGTAGATAATTTGTTTATATGAAGTAATACAGACTTGTAGCTCCCTTGATGTTCCACTTTACCTGATGGAGCTCAGCTGATGGGCAGGATCAGGGCCATGGGCTGCTGGTTGTATCAGTCTGGGCACACTGGCTGGATGCCTTGCACTGAAATTCTGATGCAATATGGAGCTTATTGCATCAGCATATTCCTGCCAGCCCAGCAGCTCCCACTTCCCCTCCTGTGAGCTCTGAACCCACTTCACCCCTTCGTGACTAAAACATTATTTGTGGAGAGTATTGGAATTATTCTTTCAATTAAAAAGGGTTATGCTTTGACAGGAGCTAGGCTCATAGATTCCAGATAATCTTGATGGTAATTGAGTTTCAATTTATTATGTGGTTCTCTTTAGCTTATTTCTCTTTGGCTAACTGCAATGTTTGTAAACACAAAGGGGTTTAATCATCTACCTTGCTGTGGCTTTTTGGATGTTGGTCTCGTGCCTCCTGCTGCATCACAGCATTTCTCCTGTGCTGGTAGGAGTGCTGGGTAGTGTGGGTTTAGTAGAAACATGTTAAGGTTTAAAGACAGTGAAAGAGATGGACTAGATGATTTTTCAAGGTCTATTCCAGCCCCTATTGTTCTCTGATTCTGTGATTCTATATTTAGTTTCTAAAGTGTGAAATTAGTGAAACTTTATAGGGTTCTATAAACTTAGTCCATTTCATCCCATAGGTCAGGGGGATTTGGGTTTTTTTCTGGCTGGAAAGTGGTGTTTTTGTGTGTTTGTGCTGCTGGTCCTCAGCAGGTCCTCAACCTGAGGACCAAACCAACCCCACACACCTCTGCAGAAAACTTGTTGTAAATGAGCAACAAGGAATGAGCTGTAATATTCGTATTTTAACAGAAAAAGGACACTTTGCGTCCTAAGTAGCTACAGAAAACACCTTTAGAAGTCAGGCAGTTTATCCTGGCCGAGCTTTACCGAGCTCCTACAGAACTGCAAGAGGATGGGTCTGGCTCTCTCCACCTGAGCTGCCCTCAGCACAGGTTGGAATTTATGTCAGGAAACAATTTCCAGTATGAAAATGCTGAATTTATGATCTTATAGCTGTTCTGTGGCTGTGTTAAAGTGTGTGTAGGAAGCAGAGAAACCAGTTTTGCTGTGTGTAAATCAAACTGTATCTGGCTCTGCTGCTCTTGGATGTTGTCTCAGTTTATCTCTGACTGTCAGGAGTAGAATGTGCATTACTTTTACTTTTCCACAACCACCACTTTCTTTTTGATCACTTAAAAAGGAGGTTTTTAGTGGTTTTTATGCTGTCTTACTTCTGTATAGCCCACTTCAGGTCTACAAATGTCTGCTCAGGGTCAGGTTTGAGTTCTCGGTTAAAACTCTATAATTCTTCAGTGACAGGACTTTTCACTGCTGTCCTTCAGTTCTATCTTCACTTACAAACTGCCTTTAAAAAACATAAATCCTGGCCCGCATGCCTCTCCTTATCTGTGAGGGTGTGCTGTGCCCATTTTGAACCAGAGCTAGAATTCTGTTAATCATTAATGAACTTGGGCCCTTCCTGGCTTGTATCTGTCAAAAAACTTGTGCTTTTAAAATATTTAACCATATGCTCAAAATACATTTCACAGTCTCGGTGCTTTTCTGTAGTTTGCTTGTTGGATGCATCATTTTAATGATTTAACTGTCTTCTGAATTGTTCACATTTGAGGATTTTGGGGAAGCTTTTTTTATACAGAACTGTGGGTTACCCCGTGAACAGCCCTGCACTGGACTATTTCATGACCAGAGGGGACTGGATTATAATCTAAACCACTAAACCAGTTCTTCCTCTCATCCTTCCTCATCTTCTCCAACTTCAAGGCCATTACAACCAGTAAAAATTATTTATTTAAAGCTTAGCTGCCTCTGGGATGCTTTCCTTGAAGAGTATGGAATAATCAGTTTTAATAGCAGCATAAAATCAAGCTACTTTATTAGTTTGTACAAAATCCATCTCCCAGAAAGACCAGTGTGATGCTATTTAATACACCTGGATTTAACTTGGTTTAGCCTGTTAAAAGCAGTTTTAATACAGCAAAACCCTACAGAACAGACTTAAGTTGCTATAAAATGGGCCAAGAAACAAATGGTGGAAGGCCAGACAGAAACAGGAAATTAATATAAGCAAAGAAAATTATTTCTAGGTACCATGTTTTTGACCATACCACCTCCACGTTTGTTAACATTTATGTTTTAACAAGCTGGAGCCCCTTGAGCCCTGGATAGAGGGGTGGCAGTGACTTTGGGACATGAAGTAGTGTATGTATAGTCGATGTACAGGTGGTTATGTACATATTATAGTGCAATATAATAGACATAACTGTTTCACTGTCTTGCGTGCTTGCAGATGTTTTTTTGCCTTTTTCTTCCGTCTTCCCCCAGTATTTCAGACTGTTCAGCAATTGCCTTTCAGGCGTTGCAGCTCTGGGCTCTTCTGGGCCTAAAGCGAGGGGGCGAGGCTGGGCCGTACCCCTGCCGCCAGCCACTGGCCAGCCGGGGGAGCTCCCGGGGATCGCCTCCAGTCCCGCTGATGGCCGGGTGGGAGCAGAGGACGCGGCCCCGGAGCAGGCGGGGGAACAGACCGCTCCCAGGGCGCCGTTCAGGAGCCATCGCCCGGAAGTGTGGCGGCGGGGCCGTGACGCCACTTCCTGCTCACACCTTCCGCTTCCGGGGAGAGCGCTCCCAACATGCCGCGCGGCGGTGGGCGGGGGAAGGAAGCGCGCGGCCGCGGTGCACGACGGGCCTCGTCACGCGGTGACGTCGACTCGCGTGAGGAAGTGCACGTTGATTGGTCGGACTTCCCCCTCACCCCTCCCTGCCTTCCTCTGATTGGTCCATCCGGCGAGTCGCAGCCAATGGGCGGCCCCGCGCGCGGGGAGTCCCCGCCCCGGCAGCCTCTCGGGGGTGGAAGTAGTCGCCATGTTGGCGTGAGCGGCGCTGCAGCCGTGCGAGGCGAGCAGCGGCGGCGGCGGCTCCCCCGGGGGTGCCCGCGCTGCTGCTGCCGCTGCAGCCGCCGCCNCAGCCCTCCGCGGCGGCCGGGCGAGCGCAGGATGCTGAGAGCGACCCCGCGCCCTGGTCGCGCCGCGGGGGAAGGGCCTCCCCGGGGCTGAACGCGG
>VYZX01011320.1:19043-62491 GCA_013401335.1 Brachypteracias leptosomus
TCCCGGTGCCGCCCGTCGAGACACCGCCTCCTGCGGAGCGGCGGCGGCGGCTCCGGGGCTGAGCGGCTCCTCCCCGTCCGGCTCCTCCCGCGGGAGCGCGGGGGGCGGTGGAAGATGGCGTGGGTGCTGAAGATGGATGAAGTGATCGAGTCTGGGTTGGTGCACGACTTCGACGCCAGCCTCTCTGGTATCGGGCAGGAGCTGGGAGCCGGTGCCTACAGCATGAGGTAACTCGCCGCGGGGCAGGGAGCGCGAGAAGGAGATGGGGATTCCCCCCCTTCTTATTCCTTCTTTTTTTATTCCTCCGGCGCCCGGAGCCTGTTCCCGAGGAGCAGGCCCTGGTAGAGGAGGCCGGGCCGGTGTCTCTTGGTTGCTGCTGCCGCCGCCCCTTTCCTGGTACCGGCTGCCGTGTGTTCCCCGTGGCTCGAAGGGGCTGCCCCAGCGGGTCCTCCCTCCCCCGCCCTCCCCTGCTGCTGGCAGGTGGCCTTCTGAAAGGGCGGCCTGCTGCTAATCTGGGATGCTTTTGCCCTATATGTGTAATCTCTACCGTAGAAATCATATTTCTCTGTCTATTGGCTGTGTAATTGGACCCCGTGTTTCACAAGGTGATCATCTTCGATTGCAGAATCTAATCTGGTTCATAACAATAGCTGTGTTTTCTAACGTTTAAAAAACGATCTTTCTTAAGTAAGTAAACGTTGTGGTAGTTAACAGGGCAGCAGTATGGTTGTACTTTAATAGGTCTGTTTATTCTTTCATATTTCTGTGTAGTATGTGTGTTTAGTGATGTTTCCCCCGTTTTTTTCTTGCCATGTTGCTCCTTCAGTTCTTAATCAACTTGGTGCTTTTCTTCACCTGATTGGTTTCCAGGTTTTACAGTGAAAGTGTTTAAATAGCCTTTGGGTGTGCTTTGTCAGAGTGCAGATAAAACTGGATTTGTTTGAAATAAGGATGTTTTATCTCAGTTATGGGCAGAGCGTGTGGATTCCTGAGTGACTTGGAATGAAAAAGGGAAGCTGCTTTGCAGACACTGGGAGACATTTTAGTGTAAGGTTTTTGACAGGATTAGTCATTATTTTGAGGCTCTGGAGAAGTATAACGCTGGTATTTGATAGTTTTGATGGCCTAGACTGCATGGAAGACCCGTTCTCTCTCAGGGTTAGCTGATACTTTGAGAGCACCACAGTTTCAGCTATTTTATATATATATATTTTAAGGCAGTACTTCCAGGTGAAACATTGGAACTACAGCATCTCTATTCAAAGTTATGAAGAAGAGCTTCAGTGAATAGAAATGAAGGTCCATGTGCTGGTATTTGGGATTGTGAACTCAGGAGGTTTATGGTGGGATATGTAATTGATGAGGGTTTTTGCTTTGTGTGGAGTTGGGGAGAACTTGCCAGTTGAGAGAACAAGGTGATTCATGGGAATGCTCCTGATTCAGCTTGTCTGGGTTTTAATCCACTCTGTCCCATGTCTTTGTCAAGCAAAGGTCCATCCCAGGAAGCCATGTGCTGGTTTCTGGGCAGCTGTGGGGCTGTTCCCTGGGTGGCTTCTCAGTGTTCAGTTTCTGGTCATCTTTTCCTCCAGTATTGCTGTTAACCTCAGTTGTAATGAGACCATTGTGTGGATTTAAGACTCATAGTGCTATCTTACAAATCCCTCATAATATCCATCATTACACAGTGAAAATGGTGGTGTTTTGGGGACTGCTGATCATTGCTGTGAACTGTTGAAACATGGAGATTATTTATTGAAAAGATTGAGGAACTCACAGGTATTTCTCTAGCAAAATTCTGGGTTTTTTTATTATTATTTGGTTAATGAATTTATTTAAGTTAAATGAGCATTAGTATAAGGACAAGTACCTTAATGACTTGAGTCTTTATGTGTAATTGGAGCTTCGTATATGAATTTTTTTAAACATTTGCAATTCCAGTGGTATTTGTAGTGCTACAATTGAAGCCTTGAACTTGGAACTTGATGATTATATCAGGAGTAGCAATTTTGGTATATATTTCTAGATTAAAACCTTAAGTTTATTAAATGAAATTGAAAAGCTGTCTCTTGGTTCTGAAATGGGAAATTTTTTCTTCATTTTCTGTAGGAAAAATGGCATTATCTTATTCAGGCCCCATTTTCCTTGTGGCTGCTGGTACTTTCTGGCAGACAAAGTGACTGTTTATGCTTCCCCAAATGCCTCCCACTCATTTAAGACTCAGCTACTGGTTCTGTTGGGTTTTTTTCAGAGGGGTGCTTACTTAAGGTATCCTGAATGTGTTTTCTTTTTTAAAATTTATTTTCTTAAATACATACACAGTTTTTTCTGCAGAATGCATTAAAAGGCATCTGCTGCAGTGGTCTGTTCTGTATTTATGGATTGAAAAAAATAATCTTTACTGACATCTAGACTCAGTTAAAACAAAATTTTAAGTACTGCCTAGAATTAGAGCTTGATTCTTTGAGCAGGCAGTCAAATATGTAAACACTGCCAGGAAATAGAGATTTGAGAAAGAAGATCCACAAACCTAAACCTCCTTGCTTTGTTGCCACAGATAAAACGTGTTGAAAGATAAACCTCGTGTTCTAGATTGCTAAGGTTGGTTTGGGGTTTGGTTTTGGTTTGGTTTTTTTCTTCTTCCCAGCTGAATGTGTGAATATGTTTTTAAAAGTCAGAGAGACCAATTTAACTGCTAAGGAAAACACTGTTCTTACAGCTCGCTCTTGGTACTTTCAAGAGCTTAAGAGGACCACAGGGTTTGGTGGTGGGATTCTTGTTCATTCTTTAGTTGTTCTTTTGCGTTTTGTGCCAGATTCCCCGTCACTTGAGGTCTGAGATTTACGTGATGGGTTGTAGGATTCCCAGGAGCAGCATTGCATTTGTGCCTGTTTTCTCATTCATGTTGTGCTTCTTGACAAGTGGTTTCCCAGAAGCTACTCCCAGGGGTCTTGTCTCACATCAGACTTGCTTTTTTTGGACAGAGGGAAAGTGTGGGCAGTTTTCAGCTCTCCATTTTCTGTGGCTTGTTCAGACCTTGTAGCAGTGCAGAGCTTAACTTTGAGATCATAACTCAAATACCTCTTGAGAAAGTTTTGTCTCCCAAGTATTTGTCCTTGTAAACCGTGTTGTCAGGTTTCAAAAGACCTGCATGTTCTTGGATGCTCATGCCCAGGAGCATATAAACCAGGAGGCAGGTGATTGATGGAATGTCACTTTGAATTTTGATGTTATACTTGTTCCTGTTCTTGTGAGGACAGGAAGGTCTTCACTTGTTTTGTGACCCTGTTATTATTAGGCAGATCTTTGTTGAAAACATTTGTTTCTGTTGACCTTTTTTTTTTCTGGAGGTGTTTTTACTGCCTGCTTTTGGTGTGTGCTGAAGACTTTCTGTTGGTTTTCTGGGAAAACTTTCTCCTCCCTCTAGGAAGAAAGAATGCTTTAAGTAACAAATTATGAGGGACTGAGATAAGACTTTTCTTACTGGAGCTAATAGTTTCAAAAGTTTGATCTCAGAGTTCCTCCTATCAGCAGAGTAAACTCTGATAGATTTGCTTTTCAAATTTATATCAAGTCGTCTACCAACAGACACCCCTACTCCTTCAAAACATTACTGTTTGTTTGTACCTCAGCTTGCTTGTAATAGTCCAAAGTTCACTTAGGTGAGACAAGTGAAGTAAATGAGTCTTTTATTTCACAAGATCAATAGTTATCAGTGGCAGCAAAACCAGCATCGGTCTCTTAAAGCTCTTTTCTCCTGTAGCCTGAAATAATTTCAACAGCAGCTAATTTGGAAAACTTGTTTTTACTCCATCTGGGCAACTCTGCTGGCAGGTGCTTCAGTTTAGAAATGAGGTTCTTTGCCTTGTTGAATAACCTGAGCAAAGCTGGCAGGAAAAGCACCTGTCCCTTACCTGCACTGGGCCAGCACAAATGTAATGTCCCCAGGTGAGCAGGAGAATGCCTGGAGGAGGCTGAGATATCCATAAACGTGGATCTGCTGGGGGGAAGATAATTTACACCACCTTGGTTTTTGCATTGATTTGTTATAAATGTACAACTTGTATCAGATTTGAGGAAAAACCTGGAATTGAGAAGACTCATCTGCTCTCCTGGTGGTAAAAAGGCATTTAGGATGTCTGTAGTTTATAGGAATGTGATGTACATAATATCATCTGCAGTTTATCACTTACTAGATGTTTTTCTTCAGTGTTAAGTGAAGACAACTATTAAATTTCTGTTTCCCATCAGTTTCCTTTTTGGAATGATGACTAGACCTCACATCTTTTCTTCAGCTGTGCTGTATGAACAATGAATTCTATTTAGTAGTCAATGCTTGTTGCTGTGACTTGCAGGTGGTCCCTGTTTGGGCTAATAGAAGGATAAACAAGGAGGGATGTTGTCCTCACAGGTGGGAGGAGTGTTCTTTGTGTTTCCCAAAGCTGCATGTTGCCCGTGGTTTCCTAGGTAAATGGAGACATGAGCCATTTCTTCCTGGATTCCTCTATCCAGTCCTGAGGAGGGAAATGCACTTACCTCGTTCTGCCTGCCCTCTGGCATTTCAGAATGCACGTTGTGCTCTTCACAACTAAATTGTAGGGTTGAGAACTTGGGTGTTTTGTCTTTTTTCCTCCTTCTGCAGTGGCAGGTAGTCATTATCACTTAGTGAGCGTTAGCAAAAGCAGGTTTAAAGCTGCCCGAATTTGTCTTCCATTTGTATTTGTTGGCTTCCAGTGCCTTGTCTGTTAATTTAACTAATTCATTAACCGTGGCACACATTCTTAAGCCAGACCAGATGCATTTTTGTCTTGAAATTGTGGGTGGAATATGAAGGCTTTGAAGATATTTTTCATAAAGACACAAAAGGCTTCTCTTTTTAATCTTACGTGTTGTGTGAAAGCAAGTGCTGCAGAACTTAGAGGGGCATTACAGGTTATTTATTTGGTGAGGTGCTTTGCATGCCTTCTTTCTTGCGCTTCATCTCTCCTGTGTATATTTTAAACACTGTTACTGTTTCCGTGTTCTTTCAGTTTCAAAGTTCCTCTTATAAACACAAACCAGTGTTTTGAGTGCCGAGCATCAGTTCCTGGTGCAGAAGTCCCCTCTTGGGACAGTGCTTGTTGCAGTGCTCTCTCTCCTGTTGGGCTGCCCTTTTCACTGACATCAGGACATGAAGCTTCCAGTTGTTTCTTCTGAGTCATCCTCATGTAGCAGTCCACCCATCTGTGAAACTTTCTGTCCTACCCCTGGTTATGATGCTCCTTTTGTCTGTGTAACTGTTGTAAACGCATTGGCTTCTCTGGGGTGGGTGCTTCACACTGTCTTCCTTTGTAACTAGTAAGGGAATTTGGCCACCTCTGAGCTCCAGTTTGTGGAGCTGGTCTCAGAAAGTAGATGTGAGGTATGGTTCTTGTGCTGTTTTTTGGGGCACTGTCCTGCCTCGTCCTGCTTTCGTGACTGTAACATCTCCTGTGGTGTCTTCCTCATGGAAAGGAGCCTCCATGGGTGTCTTTTTTCAATTCTAGTTGTTATTTGTGGGACAGACTGTGCAGTCTCTACAAGGTATAGACAAACTTCTTAGGCTTTTAGTATAACCTGTAAGTCTTTACTATAACCTCCTGTAGCACAAAAATATTGGCTGTGGTTTCACTTTTTAAATTGAATATGGTGCTGATACTTCCTGATTCTCCAGATGTAAGCAGGAATTAAAGAGGAATATTTAAAGAGTTCTCTTTAAATAAAGCAGGCTCTTACAGGAATGAGGGACAGCAAAAAACAGTTTTATTTCAAAAACTTTAGGTTACAAAGTGTAAATAATGGTCCAGTGCAGATAAGATGTGTATAATTCTCTTATATATCAATTTATGATTGTGATCAATGCAAGAGAAATAAAAGATAAGTGGATTGAAACCAGAATCAACAGGTAGGATAGCGTGAGAAATCTTCCTTCAGTTTAAAGAGTAACTTTCAAAGAAAGATTCATGGATGTGCAGATAGGAATTTAATCAGGAACAAAACCTCAGTGCTAGAAAAACACTGTCTTTGAGCAGAACTCAGTACTCTCTAAAGCTTTATTTAGAAGAATTACTGTAGAGAGGAAACTAATATATTGCTGATACAGAATATTTAATTCTGTAGCAGGATGTGTGGTGAAGTTTTGATTACTGCTCACCTCAGTTTCACTAATAAACTCAGTGTGGCACAATTTTGTATATGTTCCACTGTCCTTTTTAAAGTCAGAAATAACTTTTTGTTGTTGTTGAACTTCAGGCAGAACAAGACCAGCAGTCTCACCAAGTGATCTTTTTGTTCTTTTCAGCGATGTTCTGGCACTGCCTATTTTCAAACAGGAAGATTCCAGCCTTCCACAAGAAAACGAGACCAAACATCCACCCTTCCAGTATGTGATGTGTGCTGCCACATCCCCAGCAGTGAAGCTGTACGATGAAACGCTGACGTACTTGAATCAAGGTTGGTGTACACGGGTTGCAGGCAGAGCCATCGTGGATGTGGCTTGTGGAGAGAGTCTAAAGCTGGAATTGTATTTCATGTTCTCATGTGTGCTGTCAAGGGCTCAGGCTGGGTTGGCCATGAGGTGAATTGCAGACACTCCTCTCCCTTCCCAAAGGGGAAGATAAAGGGAGAGAGACTTGTGGGTGGAAAACTAAACAGCTTTAATGAAAGTAATAACAGTAAAATAATGAAATCTTGGGTAGTAATAGCTTAAAATACAAGATGAATTTTGCGTTCCTCTTTAAACTTGATTTGAGCAACCTGATGTAGCTAAAGATGTCCTTGCCCATGGCAGAAGGAACTAGCTGGTCTTCAAGGTCCCTTCTTACCTAAACCCTTCTATGATAATGGCAAGTTAATTGGATGATATTTGCATAAGGTGCACACGAACACCCTTAAAAAGTCATAATAAATGTTAATATGTCAGTCCCTAAACAAAGAGTGTTGCACAACGGAGGCTGCTGTAATTGCTCTCAAATTAGCTAAACATTTCTGCCCAGAAGGACATTGTTTGAAACATAAACACAAGTGCACCTGCTTTTGGCCTTTGGGTGTGTTTCACTATCCTGTGCGTACATTTCACAGAAAATCAAGAGATAAACACTTCCTCTGAGTCTTGCTGCTTTATGCTCATAGCCTGTGGTTGATGTGCAGTTTTTCTTCTACAGAGGCTCCTGACTGCTTGGTGAAACAATCTGGATGTAGTCATGGCTGTGTGATAAAACCTCCCTCGCCTCTTTGGTGTCCTAAGATTAGTCAGCCAGTGTTCTGAACTCCAGTAAACCGTTTATCATTTGTTTTGGACCATATCAATGGCTTTGTACACTGCTGCCCCTCCTTCTCCTGGTTCTAATGCTCTAGGATCATCACAGTGCCTTGATTTAGTTTAGCTTTTTCTTTTCTTTGTGGACTTCAACCCAAAATGTCTCAACAACCAGCATCATAATTAGAAGACACAGTCCCCAGCACAACTTGCCTGAAAACCAGAGGAAATGCTTGGGAGGGATGACTCCAACCAATGCTTCATGTGCTTTCAGAGCAGTTCCATGTCTGGAAATCTGGGATGTAACTTCTCTGTCCCTTTCTTTTTGAAGAAATTGTTCCTCATGTCCAACCTAAACCTCCCCTGGCACAACTTGAAGCCATTTTCTCTCATCCTGTCATTTGTTACTGGGGAGAAGACCCCAGTTGGCTCCAGCCTCCTTTCAGGGAGCTGTCAAGAGCCACAAGGTCTCCCCTGAGCCTCCTATTCTCCAGGCTCAACACCCCCAGCTCCCTCAGCCACTCATCACCAGACTTGTGCTCTAGGCCTTTCACCAGCTTCATTGCCCTTCTCTGGACACGCTCCAGCACTTTGCAGAAGTTTTATTAATCGTGCTAGATTTAAACAACCCAAAACGCAACAAAGAACCCTGATGCAGTCTATGAACACAGATGGGCTTCCATGTGTTCTGTTTGTCCATGTGAGCAAAATAACACTAATTGAACAAATCTCATAAACGGGGGAAGAAATTCCCTCCTATTGTGTATAGGAGGAGAAATGATCTGTTGCTTTACTCAGCTGCACCAGGTGCATTTAAGTTTTATATGGATTTATGTCATCAGTGATCAAGTGCTGCTGGGGTAGAGACACCTGTACATGTGCAGAGCATGTACATGTGTGTGCTAAACGTGTTACAGCAGAAAGTGCCAAAGAGGCCACAGTTGGTGGCAGCATCAGCCTGTGGAGCAGTGCAAGGAGCTGAAAGAATCATGTGCTTATTGACAGGGGTGTGACAGCTGAACCTTTACCTTGTGGGGAAACCAAAAAGTTTCCATTTGCTCCATTAATTCCCATGCTGTGAAGCGAACCTTGTGATAAAAGTCTTTTAAATGGAAGTTTCTGGAGCTGGTTCTCAGGTCCTGTGATTGATCTAAAAGCAAATTCAGGTGAATTAAACACCAGCTTTGTGCTGATTCTTCTGCTGATACAGACTTTTTTCCCTTTAAAGGTCAGTCCTATGAAATACGGATGCTAGATAATCGGAAAGCTGGAGACATCCCAGAGATCAATGGAAAACTGGTGAAGGTGAGCTGAAGTTCTCTAGATAGCATCACTAACAAATCTCTGCTGGTTGCATATGGAAAGAGTAGGTTTTAACCTTTTATTGTACTCAGATGGAGGCAGGGGAGTGGAGCAGCTGATCTGAGCAGTAAGGAAACCAGGCACAGGGGAATCTAATGCCTGGTTTTGTTTTATTTCAAGCTTACTACAATTTAAAAGAATATACATGTTCAGAATGTCTGCTGACCAGTGATGTTTATAATAAAAAGTATGAATATACAGAATATAAATACCCAGTGCATAGAATCCTTGTGTGTAGTGAAAACTGAATTATTTTAGCTTAGGACACTGAGTTGTCTATGGATTTGTATCCAGTGTCTTCTGAGCTTTTTCAGTGTCTATTTCCAGTGATTAGCGGATGTGGAAGTCAGCTGGGGGATTTTTTAGAAAGAAGTGGAGGTATTGTGAGCATGTTTCTTAATAGGTGTTGTGGAAGACACGTGGAGCCAAAATGTAGCTTTTTTCCAACAGTGAGATATTGAGATATATCTGTAGGAAAACAGACCTCTCTAATTTTGCTGCTTGTTGAGCAGTTCTTGTAGCTGAGCTCCTTTTCCTAACTCCACATTTGTCTCCTTGTGCTTTAACATCAGAACAAGGTTCTGTGCATCTGAGCTATTGCATGAAGTATAAGAATTAGGCATAAAAGGCTGAAAAATGTCCAGTTCATGGTACAGATAATTACAGAAACTGACAAGGGGGCAGGGTTTGGATTTTGGTTTTAAGCATCTATTTTATCAAACTCTGAAAAATCTTATTGGGAAAGAAGGGGAAAAAAAATTAGTAAGTGCTGATGGGGGTACCTGTGGGAGGCTGAGTCACCTTTGGGATATATAATTTGTGAACTTTGGCTGCCTCCTGTAGTCCTAGGCCTTGTTCTTTGTCTGTAGAATGCTTGTTCCCAGATAATCTCAGGAAGGGTTGGATGCAAGTGTAAAACTGGGATTTGTGAGTGCCATAGTTAAACCTTTTACAAAGTGGCACGTTGACTTGCTGTAATAAGCAGGTTGAACTATTTTGTCCCCTTAGGTGCTATTTCCTTGTAGCTTTGGGGAATCTTTGCTGTAATTTTATAGGCTTGTATGTTGGTGGTGAGCCAATAGATTTGTTGTCAATACATTTCCTAGGAAGGGTTTTGCTATTAATTTTATTTCTTAAAATTTTCCACAAAAATTCACAAAATTTTCAGTAAAAAAAAAGTCAAACTATATTCACAATTAGAATAAATAAATGTTTTGTGTTTGTTTTCTAAAATAAGTTGGTGTTGCCTACACAGTGTTGATCCTGTGCTGTCTGTGTCACTCAGTTCACTGCACATAATTCATAGTGACCTTTGGAATATGCAATCAGGTGTCACTCCATTGTGCTTTTACCACATTTTCAAGTATCTCCCACTGCTCAGTTCTGTTTCAGTGTCCTGGAATATTCTAGGATGCTGATGGTTGACAGATTTTTTGCTGTAAATACATATTTATCAGGACTGTGGCTAATTTGGAATGTTTTAGTGCTTTATCTTTAGGCTGTTTCCAAACAAATAGTAACTTTGTGGCTCATCAGATGCTTGTTTTATTCTTTCTTAGAGTATTATAAGAGTTGTGTTCCATGACAGAAGGTTGCAGTACACAGAGCACCAGCAGCTAGAAGGTTGGAAGTGGAACCGCCCTGGGGACAGACTTCTTGACTTAGGTATCATTGTTTCTCTGGGTGAAATTCAGTTTCCAAATTTAAATTGATCATGGTCACATTTATGAAAAAATACAAATTTTCTTTGTGCTGCTTTGTCATAGTGTGTATTTTGAATTTAATGTTTTGAATAGAAATTTTCTTAGCACTTTCACATTCCTTTAAAACCTTAAAGTGCTACAGAAGTAAAACAGCAACTCTGCAACCTTATACATTTAGTAATCTGTAAACTACTTGTTTTAATAGATATTCCTATGTCTGTTGGAGTCATTGATATCAAGACAAATCCAAGCCAGCTCAATGCAGTTGAATTTTTGTGGGATCCAACAAAATGTACATCTGCTTTTATTCAGGTTTGAAACTTTACTTGACTGGATGTGTCTGTGTTTGGTGCCCTTCAGGTCACAGTGTATTTGTACTGTGAAGCTTCTCTGTTTCTTTTTTGTGGGATAGCCAGTAAATACCAGCTTTGTAGACAACCATGGGTTCATAGTTCAATAAGGGTCCCTAGTTAGACTTTTTGACTTGATTTGGGTTATAAAAGCATCTTTAAAAAAAATTGAAGAGTTTCAAAAAGCTCTTTGAAAAAAGTGTCACGGTTAAAATAGTTATATAGCATATTAGAATTTATTTATATCCCTCTAAATAACTCACTACTATTTATTTTTTAATTGAGAGGCCCACTCTCCTCATGGTGAGCTTCAGCAGAGGCTCACCTCGAGGATACTAAATGAAAAATAATGTACTACAGAGAGTTTTAAATCACATTCAAAGATGTTTCCTGGTGTGTCAGTAGGCTTCCTTGTAGAAGGGTTTTTATTAGGTAAGTAGCTGATGCTCAGGGCAGTTGTTCTTTGGAAATTATTTAGTTAGAAAGTTCAGTTTAGCATTGGATTTTTTAGCTTACTTTTGTCTCAGATCTGTTTTTATTGTAAAATAAAAAAGTATAAATCTGAGGTAGCAGCATTTCTTACTGAGGCTGCCAAAATAGGTTAAATTCCATGCTATCAGTAGAATAACTTTGATCTAGCACAATCAAAGGCATTTTTTCTAGTAAGAATGACATAATTACTAAAATGCAGTCTTCTTCAAGAAATGTGAGATAAACTATGGAATATTTTTATTTATGCACTTCCTTGGAAGAAGTGATAACAGACTGACTGAAAATGGAACTGATTCTTATTATGCAAGTATAGATTAGATATAAAATAGTGTATAGATAGAGACATAGTCACTGATTCTAAAGCCTGGAGAACACAGCTTGGTGGCACTGATGGCTCTCTTAAAGCTTCACTTGCCAGTCTGTGGCTCTCTGTGTCAATGGCCATAGGAAATAAAAAGATATTATAGTAGATATTGAGAGCACAAGGTGCCCATGGTGCTTAAAATTCCCTAAGGAAACAAAAAAAAACCTGGGAGCACTGTCCAGTGAGATTCATTGTTAACTCTTTGTTATACTGACTTTCTCCTTAGATATCTCTTGGAGATATTTCTAGCTTAGAAACCCAGTTTTCATTCCAATTAGCATTCGAGGCAATCACATGCTAATTAAAAAGTCTGCTGACTTGTATAGGAAGTTGGGCATATTTGAAAATATCCTGATTTCATGAGATTAAAAACTCTTCCAGTCAGTGACCTTCTGTAGCTTTGGTAATATTTATTACCAAATATATACCATGTTCAGTAACTCTGAAGTTTATTCTGATAATGCACTGGACAATAGCACGTTGAAAAAGCTTTTGCAATATTCATGATAGATACAGTTGTCATCCACGTACATTTTTCTTAAGATCCAGCAAGTTCTCATTTAGTAAGTATCTATAATGACTCCTGATTTTTGGAGAGGTTTTGGTCCCTGTCAGCTCAAGGTTGTTTTTGGCTTCATTTGCACGTGGGCATGAAAAGGAACAGAATGTTAGTTGTGCAGCTTGGTCCTCAGCTGGGCTGGGTGATTTGTTACTTGTCCTTAGAGTAAAGCAGATGATAAAAAATGAAATCTGCGTCTAGAATACTTCTGAGAGTCCTCTTTTGTTTGGTGTTTTTTTCCAGGTACATTGTATCAGCACTGAATTTACCCCTCGCAAGCACGGAGGAGAGAAAGGAGTTCCTTTTAGGATTCAGGTTGACACTTTTAAACAGACTGAAAATGGAGAGTACACAGATCATCTGCATTCAGCCAGTTGTCAAATCAAAGTTTTTAAGGTAACAGTAGAAAACAGATCCTTCACCAGTCTCTCAGAAGCTCTCATAAAGATGGGGGGACATCTTTATATTACTGCTTGACTTCTGAGATCAGATTTCAATTGTAAATCCATTTTCCACTTGCGTTCTTGTTCATGTAACTGTTCATTTTTAGCCAAAAGGAGCAGACAGGAAACAGAAAACAGACAGAGAAAAGATGGAAAAGCGAACTGCACATGAGAAAGAGAAGTATCAGCCTTCATATGACACCACAGTTCTTACAGAGGTAACAAACTACAATTGGTTCTGCTGGCTGAGGAGGAAATGCAGAGATATGGCTTATCACTGAGCTGCAGTCTTGGAAGGGTTGGGGAAGAATTAGTTCTACACAAAAATAAGCTTTTTACTCGACAAACTTGTGAACTGCAACATTAAATGTTAAGGGTTTGTTTAGTAAGCTCTCATCTAGACACTCAATAGATGCTTGTATTACAACACACTAAGATTAAACACTATTTACTGACTGTACTGAACCCTAGAGCAAGACTTTTGGTACAGCTCTAAAAACCTTGCAGCTGAAAAGCCAACAAGAAAGGAGGGGGGAATCTAGATTTTAATGATCTGCCAGATTTGAGCTTCAAGGTCTATTTTTTGGTGATAACTGAGTTTAAGGCCAGAGCCTCAGTAGGTTTTGCATTTTCTTTTTATTTAAACATCAGTGAGTTCTGTGCAGCTTTCTAAACATTTTAGCAGTTTTTAGATCTTTCCTCACTGTATAATGAAAAGAAATTGATCCACATCTTTGGTGTTTGTCCAGATGAGGCTTGAGCCTATAATTGAAGATGCAGTTGAACATGAGCAGAAAAAGTCCAGCAAGCGGACTTTGCCAGCAGACTACGGTGATTCTCTGGCAAAGCGAGGCAGTGTAAGGGCCTTCCACTTACCTTTTCATTGGGCAAGAACCTTGGGCAGTGTTAGATATAGGAGAACCTTCCGTTGTGTCCAGTAAAAATACTCTGATTGCTCTGCCTTAATTTTATTTGCTTTCATGGATACCAATTCCTCCACGTGTGTTTTCAGCAAAGGAATCCTTCCTAAATCTAACACTTAAAAACTGTTGGGTAACTTTTAAAAGCCAAGAGCTTCCGTTTGATGCCACTGGAAATGAAACAGCTTTTTGCTTTCCTGTATGTGTGTGAGTAGTGGAAGTAAGAGCAGTGGAATTTAGTGGTTTGCTCCATATTTTTGCATTCAGTGTAAGCCTCTGTGCACCTCAGTAGTTTCACAACACCACGTGGTGTTGCAGGTGGTTGGTCATTACTGATTTTACCTTTGGTGATCTACATCCTGTGCTCCAGGCAGGTTTCATGCAGCTCAGGAGTCAACACATCTCCATGATACGTGTCTGTTAACCCCTGTGTATGCCCCCAAAATTAACCTAACCTACATCCTGCCCTCCCTGTCAAGGGTTACTTTAGATTTCTTAAATGCTACTTCTTAAGGGGAGCACCATTGAAAGGCTACATGTTTCAGATGAGAAGCAATCCTGCATCTTCCATTTGGCACAATTAAATGTCCATTAATCACGTGGCTGTAGAAGAGCATTACTTGACTGTTCTCTGGACAGACTTACTGCCCTGACAGCTCTGAGAGCACTGAGGCAGTGACCATCCAAGTCCTGTCCCTCAGGCGTTGTTCAGTTTGTATTTAGGATCTGTGAAAGTCATGTGTAAGGTTTAGGTTATAAAATATGCCTCTTGTTGTTTATAAACTGTGTGACTGGGTGGGAGGGAAGAAGCCATTTTAAGTCAGACGGGTTCTTTGGAGGATTGTTTTTGCCCCCTGAAGCAACGGTAAGCACTGAGCTGCCTGCATTTACAATCTGCTGTTCTTGGTGTTGCTTTTTTCTTGAAGATGCACCTTTAGGATTCTTTGGCAGTGCAGAGATTGTTTTATTTGTTCTGGATGGCCCTGGGGGGGATACAGATGGGAGACAACAGGATTTTATTACTTTGACTTATAAAACATATTCTGAAGCTGGTCCTTGGAGGGATTTCTACATTTTTATTTCCCTCATGCTCTCTTCTCTTTCTGTTGTTAGAAGTACTTCACAAAGTGATTGTTGCTTAGAGGAAGAACAATAGAAAAAGGTATTTTTAAAAGATATGTCACATCCTTTGTCCAGAGTAGCACAGAAAGTAGCCAAAACCTGAAAGTTGTCTGAGCTGTTCTTACCAATTTCTTGAAATACTAAATGGGAGCACTACCTGAATTCTAGTGCAGAAAGACTGAGGCAGGACACGTAGAACTGGACTTGTAATGCTTTACCCAAAGCACAGAAAGGTGAGTTGTGGGTGTTTATTTCTTCACTTCTTGCTTGGGCTGGAGGATGACCCCCAGTACAGCCATCAGAGGGGTTTAGACCCCCAAAATAAAGACCTGCTTTTAAGTATGACAGTGTTTTACATGATGGGTCTTGTGTCCTTGGAACTGTGGCTCCATTGCAGAAGGAAAACAGGATTGTTTGGAGTGTGTTTTTCTTGATGAAGTTGAGAGCGTTGGCAGTTACTTGGCCAGTGCTGCTTCCTGGTTGCCCAGAAATGTTTTTTTGTTATCTTTTCTTGAATTCCAGAACTGTAGGTTCATCCCCTCTATAGATCTTTAAAGCTGGGCATTGTGATCTTCCTCCTGCACCTCACCAGTTATATAGGCTATCTCTTTTGTTCCTTGCTTTTTCCATCTCATTTTGTATGGTTTTTTTAATTTATTTTGCCCCTCCAAGATTCTGCTGATCTATTTGCTGGATATTTCCAATTTTCTTTATTTTTTTTTTTCCCCATGTATGATTTCTTCCATCTCAGCCACAATCTGATTTGGACAGATTGGTTTCTTACTGAAAACATTGAATCTAATATCTTTTCTTTCCAATTTAATTCCTATGGGATTCTAACACAATCCAGGGTGTTTGGTGAAGCTTCCTTTCTGATGGGTCATTCTGCTCTGCTGTTCTCTCCTTTCTTAAGAGCCAGAGATGTTACTCTAATCACCATCACCCATCTTCTCCCTCTCATTCATTTTCATGAGAATGCCATCTAGATACACTTTTCCACTACTCCTTTTTATTCACCTGGTGTCTCAAAATTCAGTGCATTCACTGCAACTTCTGCAGTATTTAACTCTGTATTTTCCAGGCAGGTGCATAGTTAAATACTGGTTAAAACTCCCTCTCATCCTATGGGGTATTAATTTTTCCTGTAGAGAGAAACATCTACAAACATACCCCTGCCTTCTGGACCTCAGGGTGGGCATTTATCTACAGGTGAGCTTCACCCAGGGGGCATTTTGTGAGGGAGGCATTTTATTTTTTCCTCTTTTCCAAATATATAGAATCTAGAGCTTATCTAAGGAAGAAAAGGGGAAAAAAAACCCCACCAGGTTCTTTCTGCTGCTTTTAATTTGGAAAAGTTAATTAGTCTTGAGATAGTTGGGTCTTGCTCTTTTATCCTGTCTGCAGTATCTTGGTTGGGATTTATATTGGTTCTACTTCCCAGTTTGGGAATCCCAGCTTCACTCCTGCACTCAGAATAATTCAGGCTGTATGAGCAGAAGGGTTTTGCTTTCGCCAACAGGTGCAGTTGTTTGGGGCAAGAACCCTGTACTTTAGAAGTTCCTTAAAAAATCTCTGTCCCATGTAAATTAATTAATAAAATTGGTGCACTGTTCTCCAAAGGTGCTGCTGTGTGCCCAAGCATACATAATACATCTATAATATAGATCAAGTTTGGAGAAGAAAAGCTTTGGTTTTGTGTTAATTTGGTGGTTGAATCTAGTAAGGAGTTCTTTGCCAAAATTCAGCTTTACTCACTTGTGAAGCATGAATTTGGGCAGATTCGGGTAGATTGGAAGCAGGGAGGGAAATGATATTAAACAGGGGCTTAGGACAACATGAGTTTTTGCAGATCTTCAGATGTTAGGAACATGAGTTTAAGTGCTAAATATCCTGAGTCTGTGGTTTTAACCAACTGGCTCAATCTCAGGGGCTACTTAGTGATGTTTGTGCTGGAGGAGGAGACAAGGTAGGAAAGCGTTTTTGAGAAGAAAGGCTACTGGCTTTGGGTTGGCATTTCTTTTTCAAATATATCTTGTAATGGAATAGTGCCTAGGGATGTACAGCTTGCATCTGTGTGCCCAGGTCATCATCTCGCTTTAAAGTTTAGAGAGAGAATGTCAGGAAATTAGAGATAATTAATTACACTTTCAAAATATTCCAGAATAACTAAAGTTAACATTATTACATTGAGCTTTTGGTTTAAAACCACAGCTTTGGACCATGTAATTAGGGAATAAAGGCCTCTTAACTACCTGTTGTGATAGAACATCTTGGAGATTAATGTTAAAATGAGCTGGAGAAGAGAAACGAGGGTGTGAATATAGAGTTGGAGGAGGAGCAGGTAGCACTGGATGGGCAGAGAGGAGGCTGCTTTGTGTGGGTGGCTCTGGATGCAGTCTGGAGGGGGCTTGGACCGTGTCAGTGAAGGCAGCGTGTACACCGCGGCCCGTAAAAATACTGATTTGAATCAGACCTGGGACAGATGAGGAATTTTCATAATGTTTTAGCTGTTGACATGCAAAGCTAATTATTTTTAAATTGTGTGCGCCGTGCCAGGGAACCCCCAGTCCCCCTCTGACAAGGGAAGGTCAGAGCCCAGCACAGAGATGGTGCTTTTGCAGCAGATTGCAGCTGGTGTTGCACTTATTTAGTGTGTCCCTCGGACAGTGAAAAAGGTCTTTCCACACTAAATGGTTGAAACGTGTTTCCATTGAGATTAGGTCATTCTTGTTCTTCTCCCTCCTCCTTTCCCCCCCACAAGGCTGTGATATAACTCTGGAAATTTCCTTACAGGCTATTTAGCTGGTGCATGATAAATATATCATAAATCATTGTTTTAAAAGGCACAGTCTTAGATTACTTTATCTTGGGCATCTTGCTTGTTTTAATCCTGTCTGTCTGTGTTTGAACATACCAGCATCTGTTTGGTTTTTCTTTTTCTGTAAAGCACTGGATTTGCAGTGGTTTGGGAAACACCAGTCTCATTTTGAAGGGCTTTATCTGATGGTTTCAAAAAATAGGCAGAAAAGATGGGTTAAATTGACCAGCTGGCTTGTTGTATACTTGCAATGACTTAAATTGTTGTGTAGAAATTCCAGTTTAGGGAGAACAGTACCTGAAAGCAGCATTTAGTCCTTTGGTGAATTCATAAAAAATTTCAGTTCCTAAAAATCCTACTGAAAATTCCATTTGTATTTGATTGCTGTGTCAGGGCAGATACATTCAATTTATCCACAAGGTGAAATCTGGCTTCCTAGTTGGTTGGTTGATTTTAAACCAAGTAATCCATACAGGTCTTCCATCAGTTCCACCTGGGTTCTGTTAGCAGAGGATGGGATAAATAGGAGTCCTCATGACAAGGTAGATCAGAGTTTTACCTGGAGTATCTGCATGTCAGGGGTGGGGTGGAGGGAATCTTTATGAATTACAAATCATAACTCTCTATGGATAAACCCCTGACTTTCATTTAAAGAAGCATGTATCACAGTAAAACCTGGATCATCCAGAGAAACTTAAGTTTTTATTCTTTATCTTCAGTGCTCGCCATGGCCTGACACCCCTACAACATTTGTGAACAACAGCCCTACTCCTGCTCCAGCTTTCACCTCTGCTCAACACAGCACCTACAGTGTCCCAGACAGGTACCTTCTTTCTGGACGCTACTTAAAGATAATATCTTAAAATCAAGCTTATTCAGAAGTGTTTTCTGAGTAAATGCACCTGTTTGCAGGTTCTGCTGGGGAAAGAGATTGTTTTGGCCTCTATATTTCAGAGTTTGATGCTTGCAATGTAATTACTTGTGCTTCAGCAATTTCTGTTGTTGGAAAACTTTTCTAGTCAAACTTTTCTCATTCTTACATAGCAAATACTTTACTGTTTTAACTGTTCTAGTTTAGTCTTTGTCTATGGAAACTATATTTAGCTTTTTTCAGTAAGAACAGGCTCTGTTCCCTTCACATACTTAGTATCATTTACAAGAGGAAAACTCCCAACAATCTTTACAGGCTTCTCATCAGAAATTGTATTGATAAAACATTTTATATTGAGGCATTAATTAAGCTGCTGTAATCAAACTTGGATTATGGAGGAGCAGTTTACAGTGGTGGTGTCTGGTTTATAGGCTTTTGGGGGTTTCTGCCTTGTATTTTACTATGTCTTGATAGTGGCCATAGAACCTCCCATGAGTGTTGGTAAAGCTGCTACTCCATAGCAGCATATATATATAGGAACCNGAAGTGTGATGATTCTTCTCTGGAGTTTAACTTAATTCCACTCTATGAAGCATTTAATTCCATCTTTCAGCAGTGATATTTACTGGTTTGGGAATTTCCAGTTATTTTTCAGCAATGCTGACATATTTTGCCTTATAAAATTTTAGTAATACTGCTTTGGTTTTGGGTTTTTTTATCCATAGCAATTCTTCCTCCCCAAATCATCAAGGAGATGGAACCTCTCAAGGTGCTGGAGATGTGAGTGTTCACTTTCTGGTATTGATCCTGGCTATATTTGTATAATAAATATAGTATATTTCTGTTGTCAGAACACTTGATTTGTGCATATCCTGATAATAACAGGTGCTGAGGAAGGGTTTAACTTAACTGAGGGATATTTTTTAATGGTTTGTGGGTTTTTTACAACTCAAATTACCATATTCCATCTTGTTTCTTACAGCAGCTTCATCCTTCAGCCACAATCCAGGAAACTCAGCAATGGTTGCTCAAGCATCGGTTCTCTACCTACACGAGGCTTTTTTCAAATTTCTCAGGTACTCTCTTATTTATTCTTTATCCTAGTGAGCAAGTTTTGTGTGGGAAAATAATTCTTGTTTGCCTATTTGCTTATTCTATGTTCAGTTTCCATTGTGAGGTATTTCTTCTAGTCTGTTTGATATAAATAAAAGTAGGATGTAAACCCGAAAGTGATGTTAAGGGGGTTTTTTTCATGATGATCGTTTCCAAAACTAGTCAATGTATTCCTCTGCTTCTTGTTGAAGTTTTTGGTGTTTCCTGCTTGTATTGCAGTTGCCCAGCTTTGCCAGTAAACTTCAGTACCAAATTTCTGAGCAAGGCTCTTGCAAAGCTTTTAAAGCAGCTGCTTCTTTTTCATTATTATCTTGCTATGTTTATAGAAGTCCAATACCAGCTGGCTGGTAGATTTGCTTTGAAGCAAGAAGTGTATGTGGCTGTTCTATGCTCCTTCAGCTGTGGTGGCTTTTTTATTAGAGTGTTTAATGGCTGGGATGACAAATCAATTTTGCTGGCTTTTCCCTTGATCATCTAGGGAGTATTTTCATGAATAAAGACTATGTTGGGTTTCTTTTTCTTCATCATCCCACTCATCGATTAGACTGTTTTTTCAGACTGTTGTTTTCTCTGTTGACACCTGTGGTGCTTCTGACGAGGATCCTTCCATTTTGTGTTCAGATCTGCTCAGTATCTTTTATTAATTGAGTGAGAAACCAGCAAATATCTTGGCTCTGTATTTTGCATGGTTTAAAATACACTAACCTGGATGTCAGTTTAGAACTTGGATTATTGAAACCATTTTTTGGCTAGACAACAGTCTTTTGGCTCTACAGAAACTGTGGGCCTTGCAGACTTGGTGCTTCTACAGGTGTGAACACCATCAAGTCAAACTAACCCCCTTTGGAGACTCATTTTTTTCTTGGTACTAAATTTATTTATTCTAAATTTTTCTTGCTTGTTCGTGTTTGTAAGATTCCATTTTTATAATGGTACAGTTTGTTATTCTTAAAGGAACATACCACTTATTTTTTAAAGTATAGATGTTCTAAAATAACCTCCATAAAATCCTTGTGTCTTTTCTCCAGGTGCTGATTTATTAAAGCTGACAAGAGAAGATCTGGTACAAATCTGTGGTCCAGCCGATGGCATTCGGCTCTATAATGCACTGAAATCCAGGTAATGAGGTGACCAGTCTCTGCCTTTGGTGCCAGGACACAAAACTTCTCATTTAGGGGGCCTCAAGAACAACTGGAGGCTTTTTGAAGTGACAAGTGCTGAGTCACAGCATCCCTGTGTTGGTGACCAGTGGCCTTGCTAATAATTGTCAGTTCCAGGATTCCAACAAGCAGCATCTTGGTGAACTTGGAACTGATTGAAATTGTGTTTAAATGCAGTAGCATCCAGGAGACTTACATTATATTAATTTTTATATTTTTTGGTCAGTGACAGAAAACATTTCAAGTGTCTTACAATAACAGCTCTACATTTGTGGCATATACTTTCCTGTGCTTGCAGGACAATTAACCTGTCCTCTTGGTTGTTATTACAGTTATTTATTATGTTATTATTACAGTTGAGTTCTGTGTGCCGCAGGTCTGTGAGGCCCCGTTTAACAATCTACGTGTGCCAGGAGCCCTTGAGGAGCATACAACTGGAACGGCCGGACGCGGGCGGCGGGGACAGCAACGGTGCAATATATGGTAGGGCACAGAACGTGGCTGTACAGAGAGCTTTCAGTCCAGGGGTTAACTAGTTACATGCTGATTAATGAAGGAGCTCTCCCGTTTGCTGTGCTGTGGTGGTACAGACAACTGAGATCTGGTGAGGCTCTGAGTAGTCTCATTCTCTGTATTTTCCATGCAGGGAGGGAGATGGAGGAGGAGGATCTGTAAATATGATATTGTGGTTTTCCTCTGGATCTCTTCAGTGTTCGGTTTGGGCCAGAGGAATGTGCAAACCTGAGCTCTAAACAGATTTTTTTTCATGTAGCTACTTGTTATCAGTTAGTACCGGGCTTATATGAATAATTTTTTTTCTCTTGTAGTTTATCATGCAATCTACTTGGAAGAAATGGCAGCCTCGGAAGTCACACGCAAGCTTGCTTTGGCATTTAATATCCCTCTGCATCAGATCAACCAGGTTTACAGGCAGGGCCCCACAGGCATCCACATTCTTGTTAGTGATCAGGTAAGGAAAACTTCATTTTCTTGATTAATTGAATGGGATGGAGGATTTTCTTAGGCTTGCTTCTTTAGTAGTGCTTCACAGAATCACAGAATCATTATGGTTGGAAAGGATTATCAAATAATATACATTTTTTTCTGTTTGATAATGCAACCTGGTATTTTCTGACAGAGTATTTTTTCTGTTAAAGGATCCTTTAAATGTCACTTTATCTGAATAAATTCAAATGATGAGAAGAGAAAAGCAGCTGGTCTATATAGTTGAGAGATGCTGCAGTAATTAGCATTATTTTGAGGCTGCCCAAAGGCAGGGAGCATTTAAATACTGTTGAACTTGGCTTATTCAAGCACCTGCTGCACATCTTCATAGAGTTCCAAAACCAGTAGCAGCAGCAAGAGGCTCCCAGCAGGTTCTCAGGTGGTTAACAAGCAATATTTTGACAGTAATATTTTAATTTCATTTGGTAGATGCTTGGCCATAAATATAAATTGCTTATAAAAGGCTGCTCTTAATACCTGATGTATTTATTTGTGGCACTGGTCATGCTCAGGAGGGTTTCAAAACTATTTTTTCTCTCTTGTAGATGGTTCAAAACTTTCAAGATGAGAGTTGTTTCTTATTCACCACAATCAAAGGTACAGTGTCTTTTCTGACAGTCTAAAATAGAATTTATTCTACCAAGGAGTCTTCTTTAAAGCAGAATATTTACTCTTCTAGTAAAAAGAGTAGGGAATTTTTAAAAGCCATGTAAATAAGCTGTATTTTTTAAAGTCTGCTTCACTTTATTAGCATCCTATCTTGAACCTAATTGTATTATAAAATCCCTCCATGTGGTTAGTGTAAATCCACAGGGGTTTTGTTTTTAACACTGTTTCCAGTTGAAGGTGAGCATCATAAAATAGATTATTAAAGCAATATGCTGAGGATTTATCTTGGCCTTACAGAGGTTAAATTCTTTCTATGATATTAACAGTCACTGTCAAATGAGGTGGGTTTAAGGTGCAATAGGAAGAGTTCAGGAATAACTGCAAACCTGAGATTTTAAAAATCTATTCTTCAAGTGTTTAGTCTGAATAGCAATGTGATATTTCACATTTTAAATTTAATATTTCATAGTAGTGATGAAACAAGTGGATGGTTTGGTGCATTGGCAGGTGTATTGCTGGTTCTATATCTGAAAGACTGACCTTTTTTTTTTCTCCTTTCCCAGCTGAAAATGGTGAAGGCTTCCACATAATTCTGAAGTGACATCACATGCCCGCTCGACCGATTCCCAGCGCAGAATGAAGATCATGGAGATCATCTGCAAACCTTAGGATCTAACTTCACCGTATAAGATGTTTCATATTGAAAACACAAGATGACCTTTCTAATGAGCTGTTTGATAGGTGAACTTTCTTATCACTGCCATAGCTAAGTGTCCTCATGAGAGGTTTAATGCCATGACAGCTGACGTACAGGCGCGGAAGACAACGTGAGCAAAGGTGCTTGCCCTTCCCTGAAATAAGGCAAATTATGGCCAGTAGGTACAGTTTCTAGAAGCAAAGCACTTGCTGCTGCAGCTCTGCGATCTGTATCCAGTTGGAGATGAATGTAAACTTATTTGGGGGCATTTACCTTTCTGTGCCAGTTTGTCTCGCTTGTACCTTTGGCTGGTTTTATTTTTTTTGATGTTAGCAGAGCACATATTAATCCGTGTGGAGACGAGTAGTTAAGCTGATAGTGGTCAGGTTGTCGGGTCTTTTGAGAGGAAAGCTGTCAAAACAGCTTCCCGTGTAAATTGTGTATAAGAGTGTATGTAAGAAGTGTAAATGCCAGAAGAGGGCTTTGAAGAAGCCCTAGACAGATGCAATATATGCATGCAGCAAACTGCATTAGCAACAGTACCCCATCGGAGGGGTTAATAGAAACCCGATGGGGTACCCAGTAATTGTGTTTTGCTTTAACGAGTTTAATGGAGAAGACTTGCCTATGCATCCTTTATGTTTAGTTCCCTAGGCTCCCTGCTGCAGCTTAACTGTTGGCTTGTAAAAGGGTGGGGTTAAAAACCCCAGCGGGAGAGGCAGGTGTTTGCCCCAGGGATGATGCTTTGAGGGAGGAGGCCCCACTGGCACAGCTTGCAGCAACACCCAGTAACCTGCTTCAGAAACACTAAATATCCAGCATTTTGGGCTCCCTGGCTGCAGGGACATGTATCCTACCTTTCCTCTCGCCCTCCGACCCAGCTGAGCTGCCCCCCGACTGAATAGTCGCTTTCCTTCCAAAAAAAAAGAGCTTTTTCAGCAGGTGGGGTGTTTCCTCCTTGTACAGACACAGTGCAGCATTTGTCACCTGGTTGGGTGCTCGGAGGGGACTATTTCAGGAGGTATGAAGTGATGGTTTCAGAGCTGTCACTTGGTGCCTTCACAAGGTTCCTCCTTGGTCTCTGGCTGAGGTGCTTGGGGAGCGTTTGCTTTTTATGCTGCAGCGTTCGAGGTGAACAGCTGCTACAGCACCTGAAAAAGCAACCTGGCTTCTTTCATCCCCTCTCTCATCACTGGCTCAAGTGCTTGGCAGAAACGCTTCTTAAAGCTGTAGCATTTTGAAAATTTAAATTCATCAAAGATAGAGGGTTGTTGGTTTGGGGGTTTTTTTCCTGTTTTTATTTTTTTTCTGCACTGAAAGTAAAATTTTATGTACTTAAAACATTTCTGCCTATAAGTTGTTCATCTTTCTTTCGGTATTGTTTGGTCCTAGTATTTTCTTGAACTGACACTTGTGTCTTTTCAGCTCACACCGTATTGAAATCCAAATGTTTTATAAAAAGTGGAAAAATCCTTGATTGGAAAGTATCCAAGTATCTAATTTTAAAGACTATTGAAGGTTGTACAGTAGTTTGTCCAGCTCACTTGAAATTGGAATTAAATTATGGCACCAGCAAATTGCTTTTGTTTTTTAATAAGATGTACACATTTCAATTTAAGTATAATAAATGTTTTTCAATAATTTTGTAAATGTGCTTTTCTTTTTGTTTACTTTCCCCCCCACTGCGTGTTAAAAGATACATGTTTTAGGATTCAGACCTACCCTGATGATGGTGTAAGTCCTGGAAGCCAACCGGCTCTGAGGTGATCCTGCCCCTGTGACACGCACACGTAGCTCTGCTGCTTCTAACAGAAAACTGGGTTAAATCTGAAATAATGGAAACAAATCCAAATCTGACATCAGCTGATTGTTTATTTACGTGTCCTATAGCCGAGTAGGTTCCACTTGGGTTTGTACATCTTGAATGCAACAGACTTACAAGGTTCATTATGTTCTTAAGGAAAAAAAATGAGCCAACAAAAGGCGACACATCTTGACATACCACTGACCCAACAGAATCCACTGAAACCTCCCGATGGCGGCAGCAGCAGCTCCATGGAACCCGAAGTATGATTGTAACAAGACCTGCACTGCCTTGCAGAACAAGCCCTCATCAGCTTGTTCTGGAGGAGGAGAGAACCCCACATGCTGCCTTTGCAGCCATAATTAACCACAAAGGTGATGTCTTAATTTAGGGTCCCCATCACCTGTGGAGTGCATGAACAGAACCCAGCTGTTGTTACTCTTAATGGCTCATGCTCCTTTTTAAAAGTAGCTTAAAATTTGGGGGGGCAATTGAAGTACTGTTCAGTAGTAACTTCTCCAATTGCTTTTTAAGCCAGTATTTGATTAATTTTCAGTAAACACACAGGCCCTGAACTCTTAAAACATACACACACACAGTCAATCTTACACAAAAAAGCTTTCTGAGCTGTTGAGTAGTTTATCTCAGGTAATTAATATAAAAAGGTTTTTTTCTAACCCTCTAGCACTGAAAAACTAAGGATGAAAGCATGGGCTTAAGAGTTAATACATAGATATTTTTTATTATTATTATTCTTACCATTCCGAAGTTCACAGCTTCTTAACCCAAATGTGAGGATGTTTGGCTTTCTGCATTTGAAAAAACCACAGGTTTGGTTTGGTTCTCCTCCTGCCTACCAGATTCATTGGCCCCTCTGCTGGACAAACCGCTTGGACTGAATCCCTCTCTCCATCCCAGATGCTGTAACTGAGCCTGGTTTCCATCCTTTGGCCATAGGAACGCAGGAAGGACGTTGCTGTAAGCACCATGAATGGTTGTGGCAGCCACTCCCAGGAGAGGACACGAGCTCTGCCACCGTGGATTTCTCCCCCCTGTTAAAGGCCGATGGCATCGGGCATAGAATGTGCTTCAGTGACAGGCAAGCTTTGTGCTAACACAGTTCAACAGAACCAAGCTCAGAAACTTGGGAAGTATTTCTATAAATAGAGTTCTCTTGAGGTACTACCTTACCTTTTGACAGAGCCTATTACATCCTGTTATAGAATTAAATATGAAGCTGAATCGTGAAGAAGTTGAAGCTGCTTTGCTCTAAGAGCTCATGACTACCTTGATTTTGGTTTTTTGGTCAACATCTGCTAAAGCTGATTTGTCCTTAAACCTGACGTTGAATCTGTCACGTATGTTACAGACCAGCAGGTTTGGTTCCTTGGCCTTGAGCCCCACGTTAGAACTTCACACTGAGCAGCACTTAACGAATGTAAATTAATTAACTTCCACAGGAACCTTCAACTGAAAGGCCTGCACATTTCACAGGGCACTTCTCATGCCAACAGAAGGAGGGAGTTACTAATACAAACCGAAGCATCACCAACTTAATCCACAGCTGCACATCACATTAAAGAGTTTCTACCTGGGGGAAAAAAAATTGCTTTTCTTGTCACGAAACTGGATGACCAAGACACCACCATGAGGACTGTCGGGAAACCAACTCCTTCTGCTGACTCACAGTCCTGTTCTTCAGTGACAACAACGATTTTTTCCGAGTGGTTGCACTTACTGTCAAAGGATCGTGCAGCATCTGCAGAGGCGCTGTCCGCTCCCCCCCACTGAGGGAGGGGGTGTCACCGGGGCGAAGTAAGCATGGACCTTCACGTGAGGTAGATGAGCCTGGGGAGGAGAAGGCAGCAGAGAAATAAACCTGAGAAAGTAGTAAATAAGCAGCACACCTCAATTACTGCCAATGACTGGGCTCTCGTTAAGGTTGGTTAGCTAAAATACCACCTATACACTTGATACTATCCAAACTGTCTTCTCCTGATGTAATCCTTGTGTCCCATCTGGATAAGGATCACACACCTGCCCAGGAGTCCTGCTTATTGCCCAACAAAGCATCAACCAGCCCCTATCAGGGGGGTTACAGAATCACTCTGTGATTCTCTAACAGGGCATTTGCCCTCAGCAGTCATGGACATACACAAAGGAGAAGGGTTTCTCGCTGGACTCCAGGCCCTCACAGCCCTACAACCCATTAACTCCAGCCTCCATGCTGCTGGTTTGCTACTGGCTCTGTATATTAATGTATATTTTAGGAAAGTTTAAAAATTCCACTGCACACTACTAAAAACATAGAAGCCTGTATTTGAAAAAAATCCAGAGAGCAGAAGATAAGCACTCAACAGCCCACCAGCAAAAGTGTCATGAGCTATAAACAATTAGACAATTTGTTAGACAATTATTACTGCTCAAATAGGACAGCTAGATGCAGTCCCTTGAGGTGAGGACCCAGCAGAAGGACATTCAGACCTTGCCCTGTGACAGCTGCAGGATTCCTACAACCTGGAGCAGTAGCAACAGCTCAGGCTCTCCCACCACTCCCCCCAGAACACGCCAGCAATCCCCTACCCTGATGCGCTTGATTCCAGCTCTCGTGACCTGCTGGCAGTCGTACAGCTCAATCCTCTCCAGGTTGTGGCAGTTCTCCAGGTGTTCCAGCGTCACGTCGGTGATGAGGAGACAGTTATCCAGCTCCAGCACCTGCAGCCTCTCATGACCACACGTACTGTTGCTCAGGTGAAGAATCCCGTCATCGGTGATCAATTCACAGTGAGATAAGCTCTAAAACAGAGGCAAACAGTTAATGACATCACTCAGTCCTCTAAACAGCAGAAGTCCTTCGACCTCCTTCATTCTAGTGGTTAAACAGTCAAAGATGTACAGCTGAAATCCAGCAGAGAACTAAAGAAACAGCTCTGCTCAGCAAAAAATGGCTGTGCTGTATTTTAAACTTTGCTTAAAATGAGTCCCAAAACACATCACTGGCAAAACTCCTCAAGCCCCTTTGCTCTATGGATGTGGGAACTGCACCCACATGTTCCACCCAACGTGGTCCAACTGCACTGAGGGGTGCAAACTGCACACAGGCTGCGCCAGAAACAGGAGATGACTTAAAAGGATGATCAAGAACAAGGAACAGATGAAGATCCATGGAGAGGAGCTTCACAGAGACCATGTTTTCACACATGCCACCAGGCCCAAACCTCTGCAAATCCACACAGATAAAGAACAACCAGAGCGCACTGATTTACCAAATAAATAATGATTTTGTAGAACCATGAGTGCTCAGCACCTCAGGCTGCACATACATGGAATAATAGAACTCTTGCCCAGCTGCAGCAGCAGCTCTTTTGTGCAACAGTCCCAGCAGCTTCCCTGCAGCTCCAGCTGCTCCCGTTTTACTCCCTCACAAAGTACAAGCAATGAACAACCAGCACCTGCAGGGTTAAAGAATATTTCTGACAGACCTGCTGCCTCAAGGAAGGACAGGAGGTTCTGGGAAGCTGTTGCTCTGCTGCCTAATTAAGAGTTTTCCATCCCAGGATGTAAGCAGCTTATAAAATCAGCTTTCCTAAGACGCTGTGTTTGGTACTGACAGGACAAGACAGGATGTACAGCTGAGCTCATACAAGTGGGTAAAACAAATGTGCCAGATGATACATACTTTATATTAAACCACAGGATTATTCTGACTTCATAAGCCCGTTAGAAAGTGTTAATAATACGGGATTTTAGGAAGACAATTGCTTGAAATCTTCACAACAAAGAGATATGGTCAAATTTTTTTTTTGTTACTAAATGCTGGGTATAAATCAAACAGGGTATGACACAGTGTGAGCAACTTCAGTGGAGAATTCAATTGGCTTCTCATCTCCAGGACTATCATATTTCACAGTTTCTCTGGTAATTTGAAACTAGAATTATTGAACAGTTTGACCAGAAATTACTACTTAAGGCCAGTAAGTAATCCAGCATTTCTGATACTATAACTAATTGACTATAATTAGTCTAATGGAACTTTTGCTTATTTCTACCAACTACCGAGTCTCCAAACACCAAGAAACAAATTCAAAGCTCATTTCTGCAACTCCAAAATAGTTATTTAAACCACAAATACACCTAAATATATGCTACAGCACAGCTACCCAGGAGTTCACTGAACCAGCAGCAGTGTGTGACTTCACATTTGAAGTACCACAGTAAGTTCATGTACGCTACATACACATCGACAAAACCCCCAGTTTTTCTGGTTCCTTTAGCAAAGGTGTGTTATTTTATCTCCCTGACTGTGGGTTAACGCACAAGGCCAGCAAATGGGAGCATGTTCAGGAAAATACTTGGAAAGGATGAGGTTTTATGATACCTCTGGTGAAGTACTGGCAGAACTGGTACAAAAGATCTCCTCTAAGTGCTGGTTCCAATTGGGATCACAACACAAAGACATACCCACTGCACAGGAACAGAAAGTGTCCCACAGAAATAGCTCCACATCTCCCAACAACTCTTGTGTGGCTTAATATTAAGAATTTATGGTACAAAAATGAAGTCGGGCAATTAATAAGCAAAAATACAAAACGAGGATAAAAACCAGTGAACAAGCTCCTTTTTAAAAGCCATCTCTCCTCGTGTTGCTACCTTAGTAACACTAATCATAACACAATTAAATTAATGAAGCAGCAAACCTCCCTTTAATCCCATCTAAGAACAGATTATAAAGATACTTTTTCTCTCACACAGATCTGAAGTAGTACAGTCTAGTAATTACTGCAGTCTAGTAACTCTGGAGTACCTCGACTGGCCAACAGCCAAATTTAGGTCACCTGCAATCAGTTTTGAAGTTCTGGAAGATCTAAGCAGCCTCTCCCTAGCAAACACCTCTTTGAAATACAACAAGCAGGCCCCCACCAAAGGCATCCTCCTGATCCTCTCCAATTCCATTCAGAAGTCTAGGTCAAAAAACCTTCTGTAATTTACCATGTAAATCTAGTTCCTGGGAAAAACTGCCTGGATGCAAAAGTGATTACATTTATCATCAGTGGGCGTTTCTGTTATGCAATATTTGATGTGAAGTGTCACACACCCTGAGAAAACCATTAGTGAACACTTCAGAGTCTCTATTAAGGACCTGAGTACCTAATCATATATGAAGGATGTCAACCACAAAATATGAGCTTTCTGGTTATTACTCACCAATTTGGTGATTTTTTCTTTAATCACACAACGCATGTAAATATTTTCATCTGCTTCTTTCAGACTACTTACAAAACCTGTGTATATTTTGCACAGTATCATACTACACCAAGAACTTGTTCTCCAGACAGAGTGCTCAGCCTGGAGTTGTGTCTGTGAGTGGTTTTATTAAAGTTCCCAAACAAAAAGTTAAACTTACCAATGCTTGTAGCTTAGGACAGTGTATGGACAGTTGTATCAACGTGCTGTCAGTTATCTAGGAAAAAAAGAAACCAAACAACCATAAGCAACGAGCAGCAGGAGAATTGACCCTCAAATAAGATACCAGATGAAGATGCTGTTATTTCTGGGAATCACCCAATCCCCTGTTACTTTTCAAGTGTTTCCCTGGACAGCATTTCCCAATAATTCCCTTTATTTACTATCAGACACACAGCACTATTAATAAAACCCCAAGGACATTAACTGGAAGTGCTAATGCACTGCATTCTTACACTGGATGTTCAATATTCCTTCTCATACTAAATCTCACCAAAACACACTCTTCCAAGTCCATCTTCTCCAGCTCGTGGCAATTCTAAGATAAACAAAAAGCAAATAGATAAATTAGAAAGCAGCCTTCAAAACAATTTCCTTTGGTCATGAATGCTGGAAATATTGAAATAGGGTCCATTTAAGGCTGGGAGAAAGCTGCACTTTGCATTTATACCAGCAGCCTTCCCAATGTTCAGAGATCCCCATCAAGCCTTTAGAAGCACCTTCAATATCAGATGTGAGAACATGATGTAACCTTGTGACATGGCTGCAGACCACATGGTGCTGCAGCTCTGGTTTTTGACAGAAATAGCAAGAACTGGTTTAACTTGCAGCTCCCAAAAGCAGGCTTGAGGTGAGCCCAAGGCTGTAGTACTGAATTAACCACTCTGTGTAATCACTGTGGCTAGAAAAAATCCCCTTCCATTCACAACCCCTTCCTAAATATCAGCAGTGTAAATAAATCCCATTTACAGGGTTCTTTTGTGTTCAGATATCCTGAACCAGCAAGCACACAAGTCTAACTTGAAGCTTTTGATGCCATCAATATGCTTATTTTACACATTTACAGCATGAATAGGGGCACAAGTGCTTATAGCTTATTATGTATCATGTGAGTATTTTTGTAGCTTAAAAGTATGCTGAGAATAATCTATTTTATGGGGATTTTGGGGTGTCAGTACCAGGGAAATTTGCCTAGAATATATAACACAAGTTTAAAATTATGTTAAACATAATAAATTCCACTGAAACATACTGAAAAAAAGCAGGGGGAAGTGAAAAATGCAATGATAGGTGGTAAAACAGATCAAGTATAATCCAGAAATAAAAGCATTTTTTAGTCCCCTCCTTCACTGCGTTCTTCCTACTTTATTTTTCTCCTTCTCAGCAGGACTACATTGGTGCCCAGCAGTGATGAAAACAAGGGAAGTACAAACCTTCTGGAACAACCCTTACCCGTGCTAAAAGGGTAAACCCAGCATCTGTCAGATGTGAGCATCTTGCAGCTTCCAAAATCCTGGAAAAGTTTCAAATAGTGAAGAAAGTGTTAACGTAGAGTAAAGCAAAAGCATTTGAGATACAAATCTGTCTTCACAGCTTAGAGCTCTCAATAGCAAGCGTATGTATATGCCTGTTTTTCATAGAGATTTGTAATTAAAAAGCTCCAGGCAGACTTTTGATCCAGCTTATCAGAAGGTTCTAATAGTCACAGAACAGATTAAGTTCAATCCTCAAATCTTCTCAACATTTAGTGGAAAAAACTGATACAGAATTAAAGGCATTTTAACCTCTTGTTCCAGTAAGATGGCATAATGCTCAAGTTTTCCCATGGCTGAGGAAAGATATGGGAGAATAAATGCTGAGTGAAGGAAAATGCAGATGAAGCCTACATCTAAAATCTGTTATCTCAACACAGGATGTTGGGAAGCCACAGAGCTGAGAAACTACTTACTAGAAATCCACCCAGAGCCTCTGCAGGAACCACAGTGAAGTAAGTTACCAGAAAGCAAGGAGCTAAAGACTCCAGTAAAAACAAAACCAAAACAAAATTACACCAACTGAACCCTGAAGAAAACAACGGAGTGTTTGGGGAAGATAAACCTCACACTCTCCTGAGAGGCACCGGGCAGCAGCACTGACAATAACAGGTCAACTGCCCCAAAAAGCACCACTGGCACCACTTCAAACCATTCTGCTTTTGTCATCTCTCTTTGTCTTTCTTTCTTTTTCATGAAGTTTCCGAGATCAAGAAGGTCCCCCCAAGCCTCCTTTTCCTCACCCAGGTCCCTCAGCTGCTCCTCACCAGACTTGTGCTCTAGACCCTTCCCCAGCTTCGTTGCCCTTCTCTGGACACACTCCAGCCCCTCAACGTCCTTCTTGGAGTGAGGTGCCCAAAGTTGAACCCTGCCCTGGTCCTGCTGGCCACACTAGTGCTGATACAGGCCAGGATGCTGGTGGCCTTCTTGGCCACCCAGACACACTGGCTCATATTCAGCCCAAAACTCCAGGTTTTGGGCACACCTGCACATCACAGCTCCCCCCTGTTCAATTAGCAGCAGGTGGGAAAGAACATGAGTGGGGTTAAAGGCAATATGGTCCAAATTTCCACAGCACCACCTAGACAAAGACATCCAGGGTTCATGGGTGCTTTTCTCAATAAGGCTCACCAAAGCACCTACCAGTATTTTAACACTAAAACAGAAAAATGGAGGAGGTATCAAGCACTTAAAGAAGCAGATGTAAAAAGGGATGATACAGCTGGCAGCTGTATCTTGATGTAGGGGGAAAAAAAACAAACAGCTGAAGGGAGCTGGCCAAGCTTGGGATTTTTTTTCAAGATGTTACTTGTGAGTGGCCGCAGCTGCAGAACAGAACTGCATCATGGAAAGCAGCACAGGAGGACATCCAAGACCCTGAAGTGAGAGCAGCACAGCACAGAAAATACTGATAAGCTTCCTAACAGAGCCAGCACATCCAACAGAGGCAGGAGAGTTTTCTTTCATGAACAACAAAACATTCAGAACAAGCATGGAATTACATTTCCCTTTGATTTCCAACACAGATTTTATCAAGTACTTCCCATATGTGATCCCAAGAGATGTGACCAGCTGTATCATCTGTCCTTCCACCACCCACTCCTCTGCTCATAGCTGCAAAGGGTCATTTCTTCCCTTCTACTGCTCCTAGGAAAGGAGGAGAGCAGCAGACGCCTTCCCCCTCGTGGCACAGGCAGGGGCTAACACTTCACCTGCCAAAGGCAATTCCTGCTGCCCTTGGAAAGAACCACCCAGCTAACTACCACCCACCTCCTTTAGTTTCCAGGCTGAGCTCTGAACTGAGAGAATGAAAGAAATGATGGAAAAAGACCTGTAATACCAGCACAGCTTTCTCAGGAACATGATTAAGCATGTCAGAAGACTCCTCAGCCAGCTCACGTAAGCTCTTGTACGTATGAACAGTGATATGAAGGGGACTGTCACTCTGGAACTGCCTCAAGGAACAGATTTTCTACACTAACAAAAGCCCTTTTTCACTCAGTCAGCTAAAGGAACACTGTGTCAGCATATTGCACACTGGCATTTGACTGTAGCTTCCCCTCATTTGTATGATCTACACATTCTTCCATTTATCTATCACATTCCTGTCATAAATAGCAATTTAGTGTCATCCAAAATCCTTGTTTTGATTTAATTTACATTAAAATTAGACCTTATGAGAAGTATTATATGTCTGTGCAACCAGAGAGCTCTGCATGACTGAGCTTTGTTATTAGAGCTGAAGCTGTCCCCACTGCTGAGAACACCACCATAACTTGTAGTTAGTGCAAATTACACCAGTGTAGAAGTTTATTATTATTTTTAAACTGATGTGTCCTATTATTCAAAGCATACACCATAAATATCAGCCCTCAGTGCTTGCAGAGACATCACCACACTCCATATCAGAGCTTAAGAATGCCAGGATGTACTGCAGGGCATATTAAAAACTACTGCAAGGCATTTTAAAAACACATTCATAACAAAATCTGTAAATAAAATACTCAAGTATGATTTAGCTATTATTTTTCCAAGACAAACAACTGCATAAAACCACATCAGAGTACAAACATCACAAGACAACACAACTACAGATATTTTTACCTTTTAAAAAAATAATGGGCTTTATGTCTTCTTTTCTTCTGGCTTGTAATTAGTACCTAAAATATTTACCTAGAAGCACAGAATTGAACTGCTAGGTTCAACAGGTTTTATTTGTCATGTACTAATTCTTGTTTTCCCAACACACGGAGGACTACATTCATATGCTAGTTAGAGAAGACCAGCCCTCACTTCTACATTCAGCTGGTACTTCTAGCAAGGTTTTGATTGCAAAGGTAACACAGAGACCACAAAGCTCAGTCAAACCTGTGGATACCAGCTGATCGTCTTCAGAAGTGACTTTCTTAGAGGAGGTCAGTAACAACACGTCATACCCATGACATGCTCATGACAATACTCACTTCAGCCTTGGACAGTTTAGACCCAGTGCTGTGAGAGAAGCATCTGTGAGGTTGCTACAGCCTGAAACACAGAGGGACTGAAGCCTGTGGCATCCTCTGCAGATTTTTACAATGCCTTCATCTGAAATTTGCTGCAGGACAGAAGGAGGAGGTTTTGGTTACTCCATGGCCACATAACCAGGTAAGAACAAAAATCAAGTCATGTAACTGAAACGTTAGTGTCATATGACATACCCATGGCAACCTGCAGATTTTCAACCAAAAAACACCCTGGTGAACCCATCTTCACTGATAACACTGAAGGTAACACACACACACAGCTCCTACTCCTTGATCTGTTTTCCCCCAGACCTCGAGCACTGCTCAAAGGGAGACTGAAGCACAGAGGGAGAGCTGCTTGCTGTTGCCTTCCTCCTCCACTTTGCTTTTGCTTTATAATTTTCACATCTTGTTTTATTTTAAATTGCAGTTGTCACTGTGTGCAACAACTTGCTGCTTTTATGTTTATAGAGTTTGTGTCTTTTGTTCCAGCAACTACATAAGTTCAGGAACAGTTCAAACAAGAGCTTAAAGCTTGATGGCAGGAGACACAACTACCTATTTTGCACTGGAGCAGCAGGAGCCAAGGGGAAACAACCTTCACCTTCAGGTAATTTTCAAAACCAGTTACAGGTAAATAATTATATTTATTCCATTCTTTATAGAAGATAAATCATCAAATGGTTTGTGTTGAAAGGGATCTTTCAAGCTCATCTAGTCCAACCTCCCTGCAGTGAGCAGGGACATCTACAAGTAGAGCAGGTTGCTCAGAACCCCATCCAACCTGACCCAGAATGTTTCCAGGGATAAATGTAAAAGCCAGGTTTTCCCTACCCTATGCACTTGTCTTGAGCTGAAAGATTTAATTCTAAAGAGGGTTTTTCATTTCTCAAAACTGTTTTGTACTAGATATTCTGAAAAAAGTAACTCTATATTTTGAATATGAATAAACTTTTTCTCTCTGAAACAGGAACTGTAAGAAATAGCCCCAATGCAACTACACACAAAACAGCAACAGGAACCAGGTTATTGGGTGTGAGTGCAAATATTATTTTGTTTACAGGTTTTCTATCCTGGAGAAAGTGTTCTCTCCTCCTCCCTCCACTCCTAACGGAGGATTTAAATTTTCTGATGAATGACTAACTCTTCATGGTGAAACAGGCAATTTCCCGGCCCAATATTACTCTTCCAATAACAACAAAGACCTCTACTGTATTCTGAATTAAAAATACACAGTCCTTTTATAGGCCCCTCCTCTAGGTAGGTTAATACTACTATAGCCTATTTCCGAGGCTAATACTACAAACATGACCTTTCACAGAAGAAAAAAGGATGAGAAATAGCAGGAGCTCAGCACAAAGGGAGATCACCTCATGTGCCCTTCCCCAATCCAGCACTTTTTAATACCAAAAGTTAACATTTGCAATTTGTTCTGTCAAAAATTATTCTAGACAGAAAACTATAAGGCCAGTTGTCTTTTCTGTGGATCCAGAAGGATTTGTGGTACTTAGGAACATGGTTTAGCAGCAGACTTGGTGGAGCAGGGTTATGGGTGGACTGGATGATCTTTAAGGTCTTTTCCAACCTCAATGATTTTATGATTCTGTCATTTGCATCACCTAAAGATAAGAAGTTGCCTTTTTTTCCTTAAAAGTCTACCATCAATCAGGTATTTCTGGACTCTCAAAAAATATGTTATTTTCTGGAACTGCTTTGTTTCCTTTGAGAGATACTCATGACACTACTATTAGGAAAAGAAGCTATTCTGGAGGTAAGGACTAAGGAAATTTTATGCTGCTGATGTCTTCAAATTCAGGTTAAAAAAAATCTAAAAAGTCTCTCTAAGTAAACATCTGGCTCATAGAAGTTCAAGCTTTGTGTTCTTATTTTTCTTAATTTCTGCAATTCTAAACGTAACTTATCCTTAACACTTCAAAATGTTCAAGATTAAAAAGAAATCTATTAGGTCCAAAAATTTTCATCCAACCTTAATAAAAAACAGTCCCTATGCCACTTTCATTAAGGAATAATGTGTAAAACAGATTTGGAAGTTTTTGCCCAAGCAGATTTTATGATACCTTCCAGCAATAAAACTGTCAAACTTTCCAAAAGGAAAAAAAAAAAAATCTAACTTCATTATTCAAATTTGCATGAGTGAAACACTTAAGTTCTAGTTCATTTTTAATATTTTCTAAGGCTTATTTACAAAGAATGACTTCAATACATTTAAAATCTAAAAGGAGATCTTTCCCATTCCTAGCACATCACATCAGAAACAACAAAAAAAGCAAATATTAAAGTTTAATTTTATGTGTACTAAGAATCAGAAATACATGAATGATTCCAAGTCATTCCATTATAAACGGATGTGTTTGTTCCATTACTGTTGAAAAACCACGCTCTTCTCCTGTCACCTAGATGGTTCTGAATCATCTTTGGTTATGATGCCATTACATTTTACTCTCAATTATGTATTTCTGCTCAATTAGAAACCTTCACATTCTCAATAGACCAAAATGTTTGACCTTAATGCATGGGAGAGCAAGAACTACATCTGTAGAACTGCGTGGTTTCGTGTATACAGTTCATGAGATCTGAATGAATGCAGCTAATTCTTACTCTAGAGCTTGCTACAGTTAAAAGATGTAATGAGGGGGAAAAAGATACCCTAATGCTCCAAATCTATGATTCAAGGCCTCTATTCCACACAAAATTCCACTAACTGCAGAGATGTACTATTTGAATTATTTAAGCACGTAGCAGATCAATTCATTAGCCCTCATGGTTGATGGTTCTTAGAAAATGTATCTTTTGAAGCCTCAAATACTTACTGTACAGGATTGCAAATTCAGGATGACAAGTTCATGACAGTGATTTTGGATGTGTTTCAGTGCTTCATCTTCTAACTGTATTTAGCAATTAAATCAGACATAGGGAAAGAAACAAGGAATTAAAAGGACAGCAAAGCATCCCAAAGAATGTACACATCTTGTAATATTGAACAAAAGACTATAACAAAAAACGATATTTTTTAATTCATGGAGATTTCAAAAACCCAAAATAAAATGTTATTCCTAAAGGATCACCCAAGCAGTTATGTACCTGTGTGCAACCTCTAAGAAATAGAGCTTTTAGTCCACTACACCCTTTCACCAGTGCTTCAATACCATCCTTCGTAATCTGATCACACCAGGAAAGATTCAAATGTTCCAGATTTCTGCAACCCTCACTGGGAGAATTAAAAAAATACATAAAGTTAAATCCAGCCTTCAAATAGTCATAACAGTGGGAAACCCAAATTAAACACACTGTTAGAAATTAATGATAGCCAGTGGACTGTGCCAGGCCTCCACAGAAAAGTCATGAGAAAAGACCACACACAAACATCATCGTCTACACCCAAGAAGTCCTAGAGAGAGGATACAGTCAGTGCTGATACACAATCTTAAGGTTCAGCACTGATTTTTTTTTAACTTTATTAAAGGTTGAACAGTTCTTTAAACACTTGAACACGAAACACTGAATCTTCTTACCTCAAGCCTTTCAAAGAGCTGTTTGTGATGGCTACACAAGATGTCAGATCCAGATGTTTCAGCTTGGAACAGAATCTGCTAAGACTGTAACACGTGCTGCAAAACAGCAGACACACTAAAAATACCTTCAGCTGCTTCTTCTCTGAATTAGCCCATCAAAGAAAAAACCCCTTTGACTTACCTGTCAGTGATTTTTGTGCACCCATTTAGATTTAAGTGCTCGATGTTTCTGCAGTTCTGCGCAAAGGTCCTAAAACAGCAACAAAAAGCTGAATTAATATCATGTCACAAGCTGTAACAGTCACTAGAGTGCGCTCTGTCCCCTGCCTCCTTCCACCTCAGCCAAAAAGCTTCATCTGCAAGCCAAGGAGGAGTTACAAAGGACACCCCAAATACATCTGTCTAGTAGATGCTTTCTCCTTTTGCAAGTTTCTGTCCTAGGTAACTCCTGAAACCAAGCGTTGTTCCCCTCTCAAATACCACTTGAGCAAAGTATTTATTTCTGGCATAAATAAGCTAAAATTTACTTGCTTCAAACCCCTTAACTAAAAAACACTAAGGGTGTAAACAGAAAGGTTTAAATATCACATTAGTTAAATATTAAGCTGCTGGGGAAAGTTTGTGCACATCTCATTACTGAAGCCTTTGTAGGGCTAATTAAGGAGCTCTCCCCCACAGCAAATGCAAAGGAATGTACCTTGCATAAATCAGAAGCAGGACCTAAGCCTACCGGACTACCAATAGAAGCCCTGGGGGGTGCAAATGAGTTATTTATTATTTTTTTAAATTAAAATGCATCTGTTTGCAATACTGGGTATGAACTCCAAGGATGACTGGAGCTGCTCAAAGCCTGTATGTATCATTATGCTAATTATGGAGAAGAAATACATATGCTTTCTTTTCATCTCTGCAGAGGAACATTCACAGCTGCAGTGCATTTCAGAACGCTGGTTTTATGCCCATGTCGCCTCCAATTGCATGGATTTTAATGGTGAGGAAACAAAACCAGCTTTGCCTGAAGCCCTGCCATGGTTAGCAGATCCAACTACACACTCAGCTGGTAACTTCCTGGCTCTCCAGTGGGGATGGAAAACAATGGGAAAAAATCCCAGCAAGCTGTTACACTGGTGAGAGTTTCCACTTGAACTCTCAATGCAGCTATTCCAAATTTCATGTACTGGAGGGAGATTTACAACCAAGACACTCTTCAAATCACTTGGAAAGATGCTAGACCCTGGAGGAACAGCAGACTTTGAGAGTCAAGCATGGGGCATGTCCTGAGAGAGCTGCCACAAACACTCAGTACTTACATAGCCCAAACCTACATCGATAATTCCCTGGTTTAAAACACAAGTTATTGTAGAAAGATAAATACAGAAATTAATATCACCTACAAAACTAATGGATCTGGAAACAACTCAACACAAAAAGCCTGATAGGAAAAGTTGCTTTCAGAACATGTATCTGAAGATTAATGCTACTGCTCTCATACCAATGCTTTGATAGTCTGAAAGCTCAGGCATTTATCAGTCATTTGCTGATTTCCATATAACCTGCTTGTATTTCAGAGGGGAACTATTTGCCTCCCTAAAGTGTCTCAGACACCACTATCTGGGAGACCTCCTTGCAGCCTTTCAGGACTTTGTGGCGGCCTACAGAAAAGATGGGGACAATCTTTTTTAACAGGACAAGGGGTGATGGTTTTAAACTAAAAGAGGGAGATACAGGCTACAGAGAAGACAGACATTTTTTACCCTGAGGGTGGTGAGAGCCTGGCCCAGGATGCCCAGAGAGGTGGTCGATGCTCCATCCCTGGAACCATTGCAGGTGAGGTTGGCCAGGGCTCTGAGCTCAAGTTGCAGATGTCCCTGCTCACTGCAGGAAGGTTGGACAAGATGACCTTTAAAGGTCCCTTCCAACCCAAACCAGTCCATGATTTTTAAGAACAGTCTTCCTGTTCTTATATTAGAGCCAGAAGAGAATCCCAGGACTTTTCCAATTTTGTAGGCACTCCAAGGTATCAGTCTTTATTCTTCCTCCCATTCCTAGGGTCACCTCTTGTCCAGATAAGAGGATAAACTGTGAACTGACTACTAATCTTGATGAAATTAATATTGGAGGATGCCAGAGTATAGGTCTAAAAACATTTTAACTGCTTAAATATTGAGAAATAGCAACATAATACTAATGGAAGGACACATTTCTGAAAAGCACAGTTCTCATATCTTCGTTCATTTCCAGAAAATAAGAGTAGCTATACTTTGATTTCCAACTGTCATCTCATTTAGTCATTACTAAGGTACTTAGTACTTAAGTATCCTATTTGGGTCATTAGTCAGAAATCCAAACAAACATAACAATAATTGCTTTTGGTTCAGACATGAGGAAATAAGTGATGTTTCCATCTAGGACTTTACTTACTTCAAAGAGGAGTCTCCAACACCAAGACATCCTCGCAGACTAAGTTGTCTCAGGAACCCACCACACCTTTTCGATATATTTTCCACAACGCGACCCTTAAACCAAATAAAAGGAAGATTTTGTTGAGTTTTATTCTGACATAACATTTTAACCAAATTTAGAATGCTGGGAGTGAAGTCCAGCCTCATCTATACCCCACTAGAACTATACCTCTTTGAATTTCTTCTGCCACTTTAAGCAAAACCAGTTACCTGTTGAGAATCTCCGCTCAACTCAATCTTTAGTTCTCTTTTTTTTCCATGTATCACACATGGCTCAATTTTTTGTCTCAGCAAATACATTAGGAGTAAGCAGAATGGCACAGTACTTCTAACATCACATCTGAGAGCCACATTATGCAAAAATGTTATTTCAACTACAATAATAATATACTCTTTTGGGGTTTTTACTTTTTTTTTTGGCAGGAAAAACAAGATAAGATAGCAAAAAGCAGGTGACCACTGCAGAAACTGACTAGACACCACATTGTGGCTAATTTTAGAGAGGTAAGTTAAAAGAAATCAACACTGATAGTTTAAGAAGCAGGACTAACACCTAACAGCACCTTTTATTTTCTTCTCTTTATTTTTCAAGAAGGAATACTTATAAAATTACAGGTCAGTATATTTTGTTTGTTTGTTTTCCTCTTCAACAGTAACAATTTTAACTTTTCAGTAAAACGGTTTTACATTTTGTTGTTCACCTCCAATACCAAAGTCCTGGCTACCACTATGTGAAAATATTTTCTTATCAGAGCTTGTTTCTTAGTCCATAAGTAATGTTGTTTATCTCTCAGCAGAATTTACATCAAAACAAACTGAAAATCAAACAGACAAAATGCTGCACTTCTTAAAACTTTCCTATTAGTCTGGATTGTTTCTCAGCAGAGGCCAGATGCCTTTACTGCAAGGATGGCCCTCAATGAATAACATATAATGCAAGTTCGATCTATATTGCAGAAAAAAGCCAAGCCCTAATGCATTATTCAACGAAAATAGAAATAAATGATGTAAGTTTCCCCATCTTCTCTTTAAGCATGTAAAAACCCCAAACAACAGCATATGCAAAAAGACAACTTAAATGCATTCAAATGTGCTTAGCTGTTTGAATAATTCATCGCCACTGAAAAAACCAAGTTCTTCAAACTGCCCCAGCTGATATTTGGTTTCACACACCAAGAATTCCTTTAACTTCAACATCTTCATACATCTTTGTGATAGAAAAGAAATATTTTCTTTGTAGGGTTTGTTTTCCCTCACTTTATTCTCTACCACATGAGGTTATAAATAGGGAAAATTTGACAAAAGCTGATTTTTCATTATTTGATAGTCTCAGACCAAGCACTGCTTGGTGCTGTGTGAAACACCACCAGTACACCAGCCAACTGGGCAAAAAGCTGCCAAATACCATTAGTAACTTTTACCTGCCCTGAATCTATAGGCAAAAAAAAGTTACTAAAACAGATGAAGACAAAAACCAGAGTAGTTAGACATGGAATGTGAAAGTGTATCTCGTTCAAAACTACATTATATAATAATTGCTGGCTTAACATCCTCATGAATAAATTCAAGGAGTTTATGTTGTAGATGTATTTATATATAATACCCTAAAGTAACGGAATTGCTCCAAACCACAATAGCCTCTTATAGGAAAAGAGGATTAGAACTTAATTTCACTCCTTCTCCTGGATCCTGTGCTACAAACAGCATCTCAAAGGGCAACCCCACTAGGTGCAACACACAACAAAATGTATTTGAAACATAAAATTCCAATACTGGGTTTCTAAATAGCAGAAAGGTTTCAGACCCAGAAAAGGCCTCTAACAGAAGGGCCACAGACCTGAGGATTCTCTCAATTATTTCTTAGCAACTGAGAAACACAAGCTTTTTTAAAGGCAAGTGAAAAGATGACATTAAAGTTCCAAGTCTTAGATGCATTAAGATAGATGCAGATGCTGAATCTTCCTCCAAGATCCTAATTTTTAACTTTAGGATAGCTGGCAATCAAATTTTAAGAGTGTTGAAAAAATTTACCCTATATATTACCATAAAGTTTGAAGCACAGTTAGCAAAATATACCAAGTGAAACCCATCTGGATTTTATTCATGCAACTAAGAAGCTACAACATAAAATGCAGAAGCAAATTCATTATTTTATTCTAAATGTAATTCGTATCAAACAACAAATAATAAACCAGTTCAGATTCAATTAAGGAATTGTATTTCCCCATGGATTTTTGTCTTTTTGTCTTCATTTTCAGATGTCTTGTTTTATTGTTATGCACATCTGATGGCATTAATGCAGAGATGCTCTTATGGAAGACAAGACTGCCCTAATCCTTTCCTTTAGGAAAAGGACTTTAATCCATGTGCACCTGCATTTCAGGCAAGCTTCAAACCTTATAAAACAAACATCCATAAACTGGTAATGAGATACACACCAAATAAAATCTAAGCAAGTCAGCAGTAAGAAAAGTTGTTCAACATTTTACTGTTTGTTTCCAAGTCCTACAGCCAAGTGGCCAGAGAGCTTTCAGCACTAGATGGCACAGTCTCACAGAGAGACCTGGGACCAGCAATGAAATTCTCTAGATCATAGTGAAGGAGATTCTGAGGATCTCACTCCATCCAGAGGCACCACTTATACCTTTACTTTCTGCAAACGAGCAGCTTTGAATTTCTAGAGCCCTGTATATGATATTTAAATTATCTGATATATTGGTGACAGCCAAAATTGAAACACTCATCCAGTGTGAAAAAAGGCAAATACAGATTTGTTCTCCATTTGCTCCTTCACGGTATTATTACCTTGAACTTCAGCCCTTAAAATATGTGAATGCAAGCACAGTCTATGGGATACTCAACATGGACACCACAAGAATGAAAAACCCCAGAGACACTAACCTCTATATCTGTTTGAAAGTTAAAGAGGTCTATTCTTTGCCAGTTGCTTCCATCCAGAGCTAAAACGTTCCATGCCTACAGAAAACAAATACAGTTTATTTATTACCTC
>VYZX01011323.1:0-43271 GCA_013401335.1 Brachypteracias leptosomus
ATCATCCTTCTTTTAAGTCTGCTTTATACTTTTGTATCTATGGGGAGTAGCCTAATCTTCAGAGCACACTTGCCAGCCCAATTAAGACTCCATAAACATCACTCTGAAAAGGAGACTGGCTCCCCAGTAAACATCCACTCTAATACCATCACATTTCAATGCAAAGAGGGAGGAATGCAAAAGGAGAATGCCCATGTTTGATACATTTATAAATGTTAGTTTTAAAGAACCCAGCATAAAAGGATGCAGCTCCACAAAGAGTTTCATTAGTAGGGAGCGAGCTGATGTACAAAACCTTTCATCACTGCATAGCTAGGGGTCATTAACACAGAGGCCTCAGGCTAGGGCATTAATTTCCCAAGCTGTCTAAAAGTGAGAGATGCACAAAATAAGCTTTTCATTGCAGATTTGAACAGCGTTAGAGCCTGCACCAGGTCTGTGATTTGGAGTTTTGGCTTGCTGGGGGGTTTGGGGTGTTGGGGTTTTTTATAGTCTCCCTGTTTTTACCTACTAGATTATGTCCTGCATTCCAAGGCAGCCACATGTAGGTCTGAAAAACGGCACAACTGGATTTGTTGTTGCTGTTGACAAGAATCAAGCTCAGAATTTTCCAAACAGAAGTGCAAATTGTACTCCTCCTCCTAGCTAGACACAGGCCTATCAAAACATGCATGAAGCTTCATGGCCCTGGGGCTACAGGTCATGACTAGGGTGAACCTCTGGCAATCAGCACCTGCAGTTCTACACCCTTCATAAAGCTGTTCCTCATCAGCATGGTGTAGGAAAACTGCTACAGGGAGACACTTCTGCTTTCTTTCCACTTAAGCTGTATTAACAAACCTAACCACAAAGAAGGTTTTAAGTTCACTGTTCTTCTAGAAGTGATAATTTGTAAAGATGAACTTTCCAAAGTTTGTTCCCTTCTGCAGTTCACTGTTCCCTTTCTCTCCTAATGATATTCCACTGAGACTCAGGAAAGGCAGGATTCAAAGCTGTTGGAGTGATAGATTTAAATGTCCAGTAGCTTGCAAATTCTAAAGGTATAGACTTGGTTCCCAGACACCACTGAAATGAGAGGATAAACTTGATTTTCAGGAGGTTCACTCAGCATTTCACCCTATTCTGAGAAGCTTTAAAGGCATTAGATCTTAACACAGTCTCATCAATAGGCATGGAACTGCTTTTTTCTTTTTAAAGGTTGCTATCAGTTCTCATCTTCGTAGAAATTTAATGCTAGATTCATTACCAATGTGGCTTAGACAAATTCACTTGAAGCATTAGAAGAGAAGCCAACATGGAGTTTAAAATGGGCCCAACACTGATATTGGAGAAGGTGTTGCCTGAGAAATGCTGGTGGACATGCCCACTTTATAGACTTATAGTAGAGCCTGAAGAAAATTAAATTCACTATTGATAGAAGTAAGTTAATTTACATTCTACGGAGTTACACCTGAGCATATAGGAAGTGTAATTGAACTAATGGGAAATGGCTGGAAGGAACATGAGAATAATCACAGACTCATTTAGAAATAGCTGCCAGCACTCCTGTGAAGAAAACAATGGTTTTATACTAAGATGTATAGGAGAAAGCTAATAAGGTGACGTGATTTCCAGAAAACTCACCCAAACAGTTTTTTCTTCAAATCTTTGTCTGGCTTTCCTTGGAGTACTTTCCCTCAAAAATGTCAAATAAGGTAAAGAAAAATAAAAATAATAATAATAATTTAAAAAAACCCCAAAAGTATGAGGGTTAGAGTTTGACTTAATAGGAAACTAGAGTAGAAAGAGAAACCTAGTGGTCCCAGACACCACTGAAATGGGAGGACAACCTTGCCCAGTACAGACAACATACAACACAGAACTCAGAATTTTCTAGAACCTTAATCAGCAGAGATAGGTACATGGCCACTCACTTGTTTCAGTGAATTCTCTCACATTCAAAAGCACTTACAGCAAAAGAACCAAAACTAAGATACAAAGAACAGCTAATGATTTATTTGTCCTCTTTTTTTAAATGCATTGGTGCACTGAGATGCAAAGCAGGCAGCCAGGCTGTAAGCAAGAACAATGCTGAGCAAGAACAGGGAAAGATGTTTACATTGGAGTAAAGGACCTTTTTAAATGATCCCTCTAACTTCAAGGATAACAAATCCTCCTTTATTATCCTTGTTAATTCTTCAGAAATACCCACTATCATTAATTCTTCAGAAATACCCACTATGACAGAAGACTGTCAGAAGAGCCAAAAATTAATGGCAGCAAGCTCTATGGTGTGGGTCATTTCACCTGCCACTGCCATCCATTCTGGATTTGCCCCACAAAAGCCACACAAACTGGGGGCACAGCCACTCCAATAATGTCAGTGTAGACAGAAGCATTCATTGCATCTTGTAGGCAAGGGAGGGAAGAAGAGAGCTGAGCACAAGCACTAGTATCACTGCCTCCAAGTGCCAGACCACCCATATCCAGAAATATGGCACAGTCTTGAATCATTGCCTTGCAGCCTCCTTGGCTGAACCAGTTCATTATCATCTGAGTACCTCAAAAAATAACAGCATTTATGCAAGGTACTGTGCATCTACACTCCCCACAAGTACTTATTTTGGTCCAAAAAAATGCCATTTTACAAAGTCTATGATCATAAGAACGTAAAGAAATCTTTTACAATTTGAAGAGAAAAACTGTGTAGGTAATTTAAATCAGGTTGTTTGTGGTTTTTTTATGATTTTGAGAAATAAGTTGCAGTGATATTTTGAATGTGTTGGTCAATTGAGGGGGTTTGCAAAATAAAGACAGATGGCAATGGATTACCCAAATGTTTCCTTATGGGAAGTCAGCCATTTGCTGTGCCTCCAACAGGATTGTTTCTAAGATCCTACCCAGCCCCATTCCCCTACAGCTCACACACCACCTGCTGCCCTACCTGGGGGCTACATGATAGGAAGAGTGTTGTAGGTGACCACTGTTGTATCAGCTCTGGGAACAGGAGAGAATGGTGTGAATGGAGAGAGATGATGTGTGAGTATGAGTGGTCAAATCCCATTTGCTTTGAAGTCACTAGAGGTTGGTGTGACTTTGAAATCACAGATTTGAAAAACTTCTTGGTGCCCTGGGTGCTTTCTGATTTTTTCTGAGCATGAGTCAAATCAGGACAACAGCTACTCAGAATTATCTAGAAGCCCCAGTGTCCCTGGTTCTTCATTCAAAGTGATGCCACACTGGAACCAGATTAAAGAGAAAATATAAAACTGCAGCCTGGGCCTGGCCAAGACACAGAGGAGTGCAAATCCCAACAGCAATGAAACAAGTTCTCTAGGATACCCATCCCTCGAAAGGCAGCTAATGCATCCACTGTCTAGGAAAACAAACTCCCAGGCAATGCCATTTGGGGAACCAAAATCTTTGTTGCTGCCCTAAAGCAACCTCTTTAAACAAATGCATTTTCAAAAATAATGAATATTGGAATATCAGATCATATATCTGGTTCTCTTCTGAAGAGACTCATTTCCAGGGCTGACTGATGGTTTAACTCAGCTAAAACTTCAAAGTGGACTGCTCTTCCCATCCTTCTTTCCTTTAAATAGACAGACTGAAAGACAGGAAAAAGTTCCCAGTCTCTAAAGCCACATTTTATTACAGAATACGAAAATAATAAAGTAGAAGATAAGTCCTTAAATATAAAAAAGTCTCAGGTCTGCTGAGGGAGACAAAGTAAATAAAAGGCTCAGAAACAACCTCTCCAACAGCACCAGGAAGGATGACAAATCCCTCCTGTCTTGCTTTGCAGCACAGCTTCCCCCTAAATGTTGCTTTAGGTTGGCTTTGTGACCTGAGATGATGCCCAAGTCTCTCTAGGGGACAGTCTCTCCTTCCAGGAGAGTCCCTGCCTGACACCACTGCCCTCCAGCCCAGCTCCCTCCTCACCTCATCCAGAGCTTCTCCCTTCCCTCCCCAGGGTGACCCAGAGCACAGCCCACAGGAGAAAACAAATGCAAGTATTTCCTCTGGCTGCCAGCTGCACCCTCTCCAAAAACCCCTTATGGTTTAGTGAGCTGTGAACCAACCACTGCTCTGAGACAAACTTAGAAATGCTGCTGCAAGAGCATGACAGAGACTTCTTCCCTTCTCCTCCAGACTGCATCCACTTTCACCCTCATTATATCCCTACCTGCTTGACTTTCCCCATTTTTTCCACACAAGCTCACGTTGGCAGCTCCGTGCAGCAGCTTTGTGCTTTGCCAGAGCTGCTACAGCCAGAACTGAGGAATTGTGCACCAAATTTGTCCGTAGTTTGCTCTGCAAATTTCTTCCTCTAACATAGCTCTTGCCATGTTCAGGCAATGCTTTATTTTTAGGCTGTGATTCATTCCTCACCTGCTTTCTTTAGCCATAATAGGCCACACTCAGGCATGTTCAATTTCTTCTCCATAACACTGAACAGTTCACTTACATATCCTTTAAAATACTGTGGCTACTTAGAATTTTTCAGTGTGAGCTGTGAACAAACCACACAGGACACTGATCCTCCTGTCCCTGCCCTTGGCCATCTCAGTTTGGGCAATCAACTCCTGATGAGCACAGGGAAGCTGGGGAAGGTGGGATCACTGCTCTGCAAGCCAGGCTTCTGTAAAAAGCATCCTGCCATCCAACAGAGCCTTGTGGAAAAATGGCATCTCTCTATTTTTGTATCTGTTTGTACAGATAAGCTCTGGCAGTTTGTATCTTCTTTACAGTACCAGCATTTCTACACTCTAGATGCAGCTTCAGAAAGAATTCACACAGGCTGGTACCCCATTTTCTTCCTCCTATTCACATACAATAATGGAGGAGGAAAGAGGCTGTCAAATGCAATAGGAAATCAGGAAAAACAGCTTTACATTTCAATAACTTTTACATATCATTAGCACTGCTTTGCAAGCATCTCCCTTGCAACTTCAGGAAACCATTTCAATCATCACCTTCCAAGAGTACTAATTCAGACATTCCTACAGCCAGGTATCCCTAGTGTGACTGGCTTTGCATTAAACCACTGAAACTCTGAGCAATGAATTTAGAGCAGCTCAGCTTCAAATCTATTGTTGCATTAAGGGATTTCCTGTTAGAAAAAGAAGAGGCTTGTTTCTCTCTTGTGATATGACTGAGCATTGGGATCCTTTAGTCTAGGCAATTAACATACCAGTATAAATCTATTTTTTGCCAGTCGCTTTCACTCCTGATCCCTGTGACACGATACGATGATCAGGAAATTTTAAAATAAAACTGTCAGTCAATTCAAACAACCTTTAAAGCATTACAGAACAACAAGGATGCATAAAATGTTGAATTATAAAATGAGTTTTTTAAAGGAGTTCTGAATGTGCAAACATTATTAAAAACAACAGATGTGCAACTACGTTTTATGCAACATATAAAACATTTTGCCTTTGACAAGATTAATGCGAGGGCTGAGACTTTCAAACAAGCAAGACCAAAAAGCCCTACTATAAAAATGTCAGCTCCACTGCTATAACAACCAAGTATCTGAAATACTCTATTCTTTGGGAAGAACAGAACTAAGTTGAAGATACTGAATTAACCATTGACAGTTTTGAATGAGATGTGGGGAAATGGAGCACCTCAGCTTTTCAAAGGTCACTGGATTCTGCCCTGGGCTCTTTGGTCACGTAGGTGAAGAGCCACGTTCACCTCCTTTGACCTTTGTCAATGGTATCAGAGGCCACATTGCTATATTTTTATCCATGTTGTAGTTAATCAGATGAAATGAAGAGGATCATTAGGTTAATTAGGAGAACAAGGCTCACTAATGGTAATAAGCAACAGATTGCAGAGAGCAGGCTTCAGTGGATAAAATATAGCAGCAGCTATTGGCACAGAGCACCCACAGTTATTTAAATCAGCCTCGGCTGAAGAAAGAGTAAAGTCCAGTCTAGTAAAGCACCCAGAACCATAGAATCATTATGGCTGGAAAGGACCTCTAGGATCATCAAGTCCATAAACCCCACCCAGCCCTCCTGACCTCAATACTCCTGCCACAATGAAAGTCTGGCCTGAAAAGAATTCTTGTAGAAGAGCACAAATGACACCTTTTTCTGCAAACCTCTTCACAGCTTGGAGACACTTCCATTAAATTTCATATTCAGAATTTATAGTCCCAAGTTATCTCAGGGAGAAATTAAAAGTTGCCTGATTTACCATGTGCAGCTCAGCTTTGACTCAGACTCTATTCTTGATCATTACATTATGTGAACTACTTCAGAAAGCTCCATAATCCCCTTAATGCAGCCCACACTGGTTTAAAAATTAAAAATCACTATTGTTTCCATTATCCTGTTAATTGGATGATGGCATGACTAATACACAATACAAAAGTCAACTATTTAATCACACATAATCATCCTGTTTCACATTATATGCATGCCAGGTATTTCTAAACTCAGATGTTATATTGTCAATTAACATACAATTTATAGCTTTCAGCTTGTCAGACACACGTTACCTCTGAATCAGGGAAATACTGAAGCATGATTGAAACGCATGGTAGGAAAGCAGTGTAAAAATAAATAATTGTATACCAGACACTAGATGTTCTAAACATTGTGTGTCAGATTGCTGTGATTTTTCTGTGTGTGAGAGAGAGCCCACATGAGGAGCCTTTGCCCTAATAACAAGGCTTGTTGCACTGGCATCAGCTGCAGCGCTCCTGGGAACCCATGAAATTCCTTTCTGCTTCTCTACAAAAGGATGAAGGAAGAAAAGAATGACAAGAGCTTTTACTCAGCAGCACATAAGCACCTGCCTCACCAAGTGATTACACGAGCTGACTCCTATGCTAAATTGAGCGCCATATATTGTTGCTCAATATAGAAAAAAAGGCATCAGAAACTCCTCCAGCAACGTTCACTCTTCAAGAGAGATTCTTCCTGGCTGAAGTAATTCCCCTCATGCAATATTACATCGATTCTGCAAAGATATTGTCTGGTATTTTACAGTATTTAAGCGTCTGACTACATAAATTATTTGGTTAGAGAAAGAACTCCAGATGCTTTGTAGCAGACAACATCAAAACAGTACAAAAATATCCAAGATCAAGGTACCCAGGCAGCTCTTTCCGGATTGTCCAAGGAGAGGCTAGACAGTGAGTTCTCAGTTAATGCTCAAGTGGCTTGTCTGAGTCATTTTCTGAAGCATCTCAACCAGAGCTGCTCATTAATTTTTAAATAATTCTTAATAAATATTGATTTGCTGATCATCTTGCGGAAACAGTTCTGCTTTTTTTCTTTTGTTGTTGTTCTGATGAAACTTTTGTTCTGGTAGAAAAACCATAAAATCATAAAAGCTTTAAGATGCAGAAAAGTCACGTTTTGACATTTTGTAACAGATTTCTTCATTTAGAGTTCAGAATTATAGAATGTTTTTAATCTTTGTTCTAAATGTAAAAGGTCAATAACTCAATGACACGTCTTGATTAACCTACTGCATACTGGTTTAGGTTCAATTCACAAAAAACATTCAAAGGTTTGAACCTTACATCCCTGCTCTGAGAAAATAAATATTTTTCTAAAAGCTCTGATGTTTGTTAGACAGGAAAGCTTTTAATTACTCATTCTAGTTCCAGCCCATCTTCATACTCCCCCTTTAAAGATGCACTTGTCTATTTTCCTCCTGGTGAAATATTCACAGCTTGCAATTTATGCAAAGGAATTAAACAGAATGCTTCAAAGTTCCTAGAAAATATGGGAAACCATTTGGATGCTAGAGAGAACACAATCTATATGGGACTCATTTGTTTGGGAGGACAATGCATGAAGCATCTGAAACACTCCAGTATTCAGTAAGAGAAAGTTGAATTTTAAGTACTAGAACCCAGTTTGGAGTAAGAGAAAGAAGGCAATATTTTTCATGATAATGTAAAAATAAATTACGTGCAATTTAACTTGTAAAGTCATTACAGAAAGCAGTGGTTATTAATGTCTATATGACACCCTTAGGAGAAAAAAATAGTAACTGAGTCTGTTGTTAGAAAGAACTAGTAATTGGCCTAGCTGTAAGATTCCAAAGCAGTCAGATGAAGGCAGCCTTCTCCTAAATTAAATAGCTGCCACCTACAAAACAGATATGAAACCACATCAGATGTGTGGAATCAAAGTGTGATGTGAAACAAAAGAGGAGGAGGAGAACCAAAACACTCTATTGAGAAAATAAGACAGCCGAAGACCAGAAACACCAGGAGTCCCAAATATTTGCCCAACAGCTTCTAGAGCAGGGAAAAGAGCCCCTCAAGTCCATCACACAGGAAAATAAAAAAAGCTCAGGTGTCACCAGAACTAAAACAATCAACTACACAGATAGAGCTGCCATTTCACAGAAAGAAGAGGTTCAATTGGGTTAGTTACAAAAAAAACCCAAACCTCAACAGGGTTGGTGTTACCAAAAAAATAATAGGGTTTTTTTTCCGAAAAGTGGAGGGTTTTGGTTTTTGGAATAATTGCATAGCGTTGCACATGTAGTTTGTCTTCGAAAGGTTTTGTACAGTTAGGTGAGAATTATCTTGGAAGAAGTTTATTGTAAGTTTATGTAAGATATTATAGTTAAAGTCTGGCACTGGCTCCTGCAGAAGTTATGAAATTTGTTGCACTTTTTATGTTGTAGTTGTGCTGGAACTTACAGGCTGGTTCCAAGAATTACCATGACCTGTATTACACAGGAGGTCAGACAAGATGATCATAGTGGTCTCCTTGGTCCTTAGCACCCATGAGCAGATGGACTTGGCAAAAGCTGTGGAGCTTCAGTAGTTCTGATTTTACCCTGACATGAATATCCAACACAGCCTATCCTTACACCTCTGCAGAACAGGACCAATGTATGGCAGCCCCTGTCCTGATAACAGAAAACAATGCTCACTGTAGGGGATTATATTCCTCTATGATGCCAGCACTGTTTACAAACTAGACCTGAAAGCCAGGATCCTCCTTTTTGATCCCAGTACAGATGTTTCAGGTATGTGTAGATATAAGAGAGCCCAGCTCAGGCACCCTGGTTATGAGGCCACATCAGGGTGTCCAGTCAGATTCTCATCACACTGAGGTTACAAATGAGCTACTTTCCAACCCCATCTGCCCTACCCTCTGAAAAGACTGCAGGAAGAAAAGGAAATTTTCTTGTGCTTCTGTCTGCACTTGTTCAATTCCTCCTCAGTCTGATGCAGTCCCTGCTCCTCATGTTGCCCATCAACCGCTTTGATCATCTCTCTTAAAAGGGATGTGAAATAATTGAACTTTTGAGCTTTTGCACAGATCAGCTGCTGAACAGCCCCCAGCAATGTCCTCACCAGTGTAAAGGCAAAATAGCTTCCCCGAAGTATTAAAAAAAATAAAACCCCAAACCTGCTACAACAGGGTTCCTGTCCCAAAGGTAAGTTGCAGAAGCTTGGCTGAATATTGATTCAGTGCCCGAGAAGGAATAAAAGCTGTCCCCTAGAACAAGGCACATGAGTACCAGCACCACCACAGCATGAAAGAATAGATAAGCCTTTGCTCATATTTCCTCTCTTCCAAGTGGGAGGAAGGTGGCCCTCAGCATCCTAAAGTACCTTTGCATTCAGTTTGTTTGCTCATTTGATTTTATAGGTATGGTGTTTTTTAAAGCTCTAATGTGTTGTGTAGATGCAATAAATCTGAATAAGTATTCATAAAGACTTCTGTTTCCCCAGGATTACTCCCTTTTACATGCCTGCATGATCTCTACCAGAATCATTTTCCCTTAATTAGTATCTTCTGTACAATGCTACCACATAGTGTTGCTTAAGAACTACATATATCATTGACTTCTCCCATCTCAAATAGGAGGAATAAAATCAGCACTGCATTGCCCATGTTGAATCACAGATGGCTTAAACTGGATCTTCTTGAAAAGACAGCTTTCCTCACAAGTTCTAGACATTACTGAGTATTTTTTTAAAGTAACAATAAGAACAGATTCAGTTTCGAGTTTCAGACACTGTTTTCTTTTTTGTCAAGAGCAATTTAAAAGTATATTTAATTTTTAAAAAATTTACGGTTTACTCCATAGAAGTTTTCCTTTCTTTTTGTTCCTTGCTTTGCAAAGTCTGTTGAAATGAATAATTGAACTGTTTTTGTATTTTTGTGGATAACACAAACAGTTACGTAGAAACAGACCAAAAAAACACTTTGAGTTTGGTAAACAAGCACCGAAATCAAGTCTGCCTCAGCATGAAAAATACATGGGAGTTTGTAACAGAAAAAAACTGTAGAAATTTCCTTATGTAATATAAAGTTAATGCCAAAGAGAAAAAATAATTGATACGAGTTCAATGTGAATCAACAGCAGACAGCGCCAGCCACTCGCTCGTGTTTCAAGCACTCCAGGGCTCCTGTGAGCTGCTGAACTGGCACTTCTCAAGTGGCATCACATCAGCAGCCCCACTGGGAAAGCTTCCAGAGCCCACAGGAGATACCTGACAAGCCACCGAGCAAGTACCTCATCATATCAAGATGAAAAGGAGTCTGGGTGACTCAGGTTTGCCTTTGCCCCGGACAGTCACTGTGAATTTGACAGGTTGGTTTGGTTTTCAGATTTTGCACAAACTCTTCTGTGCCCTGTGCTTCTTTCCCTCTCTTTCTTGGCCTCTACCTGGGGCAGAGGCTGTTATAAGTATCTCAGCACCTACTGTTATGATGGGATTAGTCAAGGTTATCTACCACACAGTAAATGTTCTCATCTATTTCAGACACTTCTTATCATGCCCAGCATCAGTAAATACATTGGTCTGATTTGCCAGCTTTCTAGATGCTCTCTCATTCATAAAGATGCCACAGATGTTCACAAGGCTGGTTTCAGAGCTAAGGAGAAACCTCATTTCTTTATGCCCACTTTGGCAAGTTTAATTTCACTGGCAAGCTTTGGCACTACTTCCCATAAAGCATCAGAAGCATGTGAAAGCAAGTAAGTGTGACATGGTGGATTTACTGTCTGCTTCTACATAGAACTTCTGTGAAAGCCATTAAAATGCCAAAAGAAAAGTCAAAGTTTCCTGTGTTCTCCCCATGCTAAGGGAGTGCTTCTGTTTCTACTAGAGAGAAAGGAAAGGAGAAACAGTGTCCACCTCTCAGACCAGTATTTTCAAAGGGGTGCTTTTTCAGCTGAAAGCAGAGGACTCCTTTGAAAAGAGTGGATTTTAAAATTAATGTTTTTTTCAGAGCAATAAGGGCTAATTTTTCTATTGAATTATCAAATCAGACTAACTGCTTCATGTATTCAGGATGAAGACAATGGTAGAATATTGTTAATGAAGCTTATTAGTCACATTCAAGGGCCAGTCATGAACAGATACCATTGTGCTATGTGTACAAGCTAGTGAAGCATTCCCACTCTGAAGATGTTTGGTAAAGAGAAGAAATAAAAGGACATGAGTTGACTCCAACAAACATCAGCTTTTTATCTCAGGTGCAGGGATGGGTTAGTAAAGATCAGGTAAAGGCATGGAAGAAAAAAACCAAACAACAGAAAAGGCTAAGGGAAACAGAAGGGAATAAAGAGCTGGTTGTGTGAAGTGAAAATATTAAGGAAACACTCAAGCAAACAGTCTGGAAGAGGGTAGAGTTCTGACTGAGGTGCAGGAGGCCCTGCCTGGTTGCTTCTGCTCCTGCTGGGCTCTGGCTGCCTTTCCACTGAGCAACACAAAACAGCAGTGAAAGGAGCTCAATACAGCCTCCTATCCAGAAAGGATATCACCTGACTTAGCCTTAGGAAATCATAAAGCATATACATGATGAAAATACCACATATGGCCATAAGCTATCTATACTAGTAAGAGACTCTGAGTAGTATGAGCAGATTTCAAAGGAACAGCTTGGCTGGCTTCCCTACAGAACTGAATTGCCCAAGTATTCCTTCATTCAAAAGGAGAAAGGATTCCTCCTACTTCTCCAGGCACAATTCAGAACAAATAATTGAAGAAATATACATATTATACGAATCAAAATGATCCTTCTCCTTCAATGGATCCCTAGAGCACCTGTACACGGGGTGCAAAACCCTCTCCCCATTCCAAGGGTGAATGTGTTTGCAGGCAGGTGAAGTCTCAGGAACTTGCTAATGCAGTAAATTATACCATGGAAAAAAAAAACAACAGAGGGTGACAGCATCCAGCTGTAACAGCAGGCACACAAAAGGTAGGTAAACAGTTTAATTACCCAAACATTGACAGCTCCACTGAGAAATTGATGAAAGATTAAATTTTCTTTTTAATCCCCTTGCACTTCCCCCACATGAACATTTGCCTCCCAGAAGGACAACTCTATTGGTAAGTTAAATAAGCACAAATACAGCCTGACCATTCCTCCTCAGCTTCCTCTCACTTCAAATCAACTTTACACCATCTCCAGTCCTTCTCCTTATCATTGGGATCAGCAAGTGTGTTTGAGGTAAATCAGATTTCCTTTTTCTGGTATGTAGCCAAGTCAAGGGGAAATCATTCTCTGTGGAAGCTCTTTGCAGCTCGTAAATAGGAGTTTAAGGCTTAAATAATCATACACCCTCCAAAATACACAACTGCTGTGTGACCTACAGCAGCCACAGGCTTCCATTTGGTTTTGGTTATAATGGGAACAGCATTGGTAACTGAAACACAGCTAGTTCCACTGTCCTTGTCCCTCCCAAGCTACTGTCACCTCCAAGAGCTCTGTCCTTGGACATCTTGCCCCCTGCTTTCCTGTGCACAGAGCAGCAGGTTGGGCACTGGGAGCACATGGAGCCAACTGCTGGGAAGAAACAAGGCTTATGGCAAAGTTCCTGCCAAGCTGAAGCAGCAGATTTTCCTATGCAAATGGCAATTGCAGCAATCTTTAAAGGAAAGTTGTTGACAAGCTTTAGGCAAAGTAAAAACAGACAGAAGCATACAATTAATCTATTATTTCCCCCTTTAAAGAACAGTGTATAGGTAATGGCCCATCATAAGCATGATAATACTGAAGCTGCGAGCAACATGGTATAATTTTAATATTCCACAGCCTTTTTTAATCAATCTTATTGATGTTCATCACATCCATAAAGCTCAGAATAATGGGCTTACTAAACTTAAGGAAAATACAAGATTTCATTTTGCGCCTTTCAGTTTCCTCATTATGTCACCATAATGTCAGTGTAACATATTTCACCCTTTTGCCTCTGTTTTAGCATTCCTATTTAGGTTCTGCTGTGATCATAGCTCAGTGCTTCAAAGAACCAGATGAATTACAAATACTGCTTTAATTCCATTACCACACCCAGGACAGATGCATGATTTGCTAAGAGGAAAAAAAAATTACCTGCTTTAGGACTGGGAAGTCAACACTAAGCAGGAGAGTATCTTATCTGACACACTGGCCTGAAAGAGCTGGGGAACACTAACAGTGAGAGCAACAGCTGGAACTGGTAGAAATGGCCATAAGATCTGCAGGGTTGTGTGGGAAGACTTTAGCCAAAGAGCTGCCAATTTAGCAACAGGTTACACTCTGAAGTATAAAAATGAGATCCAGAAAACTTATCTCTGGGATAGGGGTCAAAGAATATATGACATCCTCAAACCCCAAACATTGAGGCAGAGCTACTGAACAGCCACAGGGTTGCTCCTGTGTCAGGAGACTGCCACCTACCTCTGGACAAAGACTTCAAGACAAAGTTTAAGCCATTTTCCCCCCAGAAGATATGCAATGTTCTAGTCTAAGAAGCATAGAGCTGACCAGCAAGCTGTAATGGACAAGATCAGCACTGCATGTTCTTCTGAGCCAGCATCTCACTCCATAGTTGATGGTTTTACCTGTATTATCCAAGGTGGAACAGCTCCACTGGAGGCACTTATACAGTTTATGAATGGCTCATTCAAAAGAGCAAAGTTCAAATTCCTACTCCAAACCAGAGAGAAAAGGAATTTAAACTAGGAACCCATAAGCCACTGGGCTAGAGGGCAGTGAGGAAGAGCTGGCAAAGTGTTTTTCAAAGCTAGGTGGGAAACAAGGGACTTCTTATTGTGCTAGGGCACAACCCATGTTCTTAAGTCTTCTTTCCAAATGCCACCTCCGTCTCAAAACCAAGAGAGATGATTGCACAGGAGCTGAGAATTGAGAAAATAAACAAAGCTTAAGAACTAAAATATACTGAACTTTGTCAAAGGTTTCTGCCTGAATGAAGTATCAGAGTCATTTCAGACTTTACTTGCAATAGACACAAAGGGAAAGAAACAAAACAAAATGAAAATGCACACACAGGGAACTGTTGATCTGATGGATTTTGTTTTACTTGAGAAGTTTGTGTTTTACCTGCAAAGTTTTCAAAGTCATCACTGAGCATCTTAAATGAAATTATTCAGAAGTTGTTTGCAACCACATGCTTGCCCTCAATCTGCCTCATCTTAGTTTGTAATTCCTTGGGGAGAATGACACTTTTTTTTTTAAAACAAAAAAGCAGAAAGCAATGGCTTGGAATCTTGCCACTTTCTTATTAAAAACGAGTATCTACGCCCAACCAGTGTGTGCAGACAAAAAAATAAATCTGTGAATACATAATTTGAAGCACGACATCATGCAAATATATTCACCAATTCATCTTGCTTAAGAAGCCTAAGGAAAAAGGCACACTAAACAAAAAGTGTGTGAAGCATTCCAAATGCAGCCTGCTATGTTTGCAATGATCCATTTTTTTTAAAAGTCTAAAGGATGAGAATTAGATTACCCATTTTGTAATGACTTTGTAGAACAGAGATCCAAAGAGAATGAGACCACAGTTAGACGTTCACCATCAGAGCTGCCTGCAACAGCTTGAGCAGCAGCTGTCCTACCCACCCACTCCTCCAAGGCCATGGACATCAACCAACCCAGTGCCACCATGAAAGGTAGGGATGAACACATAGGGGAAGGAAGAAAGGGGCAGGAACTGTTTAGTCTGGCAAAAAAGTTCACATGTAACTACAGCCTAACAAACTACAGATAAAATATTAAACCCCCTAAATGCATACTTGAATAATTTAAGTCATCCAGATCTTCAAGTTAATTTACTTCCATATAAATTTAAATTAATAAGATTAGCTGATAGATTTTTATCATCACTTAATGAGTTTTAAAGAAACATCATGAAGTTTTGAAGCTTCCTTTGCTAAATCAGGTATTGAGTCTATTTTCCAACAGATAATATAGTGAAATATGTAGAATTATAAGATTTCTATATTAGGCAATTAACAGTTATACAATTAGTCTTTGTACTAGCAGCACACAGACATAGCCCAGTGTCTTTAATGTGACACACACTTAGACAAAAAAAAACCCAAACATTTCCAAATTATTAGGTGCCAAGAACTAGTGCCTATCACAGCTCAATTAGAAAATCAAGCTTTGGATGCAGCCTTAACAGAAATTTTTTATATCCTGTACAAACTTTTTACTTGCTCTCAGGAACCCAATTGCTGCATAACATTTATACACCTATCACCTTTTCTAAGTAACCAGGTAAATCCTCAGAGACCTCAGCAGCAATGTTCAAACATGTCCCAAGTCCACACTCCCACAGCTGGGAAGAAAATCCCAAAGTGACCCAAGTCAGGTAACTCCTATCACCTTCAACTCTGGCTTATCATATGGTAATGAAATGTTCCCAAAATTTCAGAGGAACCACTCTTATTTAATCAAAGTGCATTACAGTTCACAAGACTTGGGTATTCAGCATATGTTTTCAAGAATTCTTTCTCATTTAAGGCAGATATTTGCAAGAAGGTTTTTCATTTGGATAAAGGTCACTAGCTAGAGTTGGGCAGGTCATTCTGTGCCACACAGCAAATTGTTTCTTTGACTCCACACAAGATTTAATATCCTGTGAATCAAAGCGTAACAAGCTTTTTGTTTGCTTACAAAGAGCTTCATCACAAGCACCTGCCAGTATCACGGGTAGAACAGACCGTAACTACACTGAGACAGACAGAGCTTGTCCTAAGAGCTCCAGGCACTGGGCAGCACCTACTAAGTAGTCACAGCATAGGAAAGAAAAGGGATGACTTTGACCACAACAGTGGGACAGCCTTTCTCTCTTGCTCTTAACATCACTCCTGCTTTTGGCCTCTAAGCCTTTTCCCACTTCCCTGTCTCAGTAGCCAGAGACGAAACCAGAAATACCAGGGTATGTTTTAACCAACACTTTCCCTTCCTTCACTATTCAATGGCTCTAACCAAAGAGCACCATTCACAACTGCAGTGGGATTAAGACAGCTGGGTCTGTAGATGACAGGTGAGATAACCAGGCATGAGATTCTTCTTGCTTGCTTCATGACCTTAATGTACGAGTTTAGATAGCCCTGTGAGCCACAGAAGGACAGTAAGTCAGGCCTATAAAGTGTAACCAGACTTCATGTGTGCTTGGATATTTTCCAGTCTGAATTTAGAGTAAAAGATACATTTAATACTCCTCAAGAAACTCTCTACTCTGGCTTTTACTGTCAGGATTGCACTGGAAGAGTGGCTGTGAATAAAGGAGAGTCTGTGCTGCTCTTCTACAATATCTCAAAACTATTACCTGCTTCCATGAATCTATCTTAGCTTTTCTTATCTTTATTAGATGGTTACATGGAGGGTAAGATATTTCTCTCTAATATCTTCTATGTGACCAGTTTGAAATGTATTCATCTGAACAGCAAATGAATGAGTAAAACCCATGGCAGTCACACTTGTGGTGTCAGAGGAAGCACACAGGACATCAGAACTTGATCTAACATCTCCTGACAGCTGTGGCTGATTAAATGCTTAACCTCTCAAATTTTTTTTTGCAATTGTTGCAAAATGAACATGAGAACCTTGCTAACAACTCAAAAGACAGAACTCATCCCCAGGTATTGGGGATCCAGTCGAAACATTTAGGCTTCCACATGATTTACTTCCATTTTTAGCCTGCCTCAGTCCTCCCCACCCCTGTGCTGTTAGCACACCTTGTGAAAATTCCAGGGAATGGAGGCTGAGTCTGTCCATATAGAAAGGCCACAAGCCAAGACACAGTCTTTGAGGTGTTATCAAGCCCAATGCATTATCAAAATGCATTAACATTTGGGTTAGATATTAGAAAGAACTGAAATATAAGTACAAGAGAAGGCTTTCTGAAAACTGTCAGATAAATGCAGCAGGACCCATTTGTCAGCAGCTGCAAATCCCACACACGTGGCTGCACCTCCCGCTACACTTAATTTTAGAGCCCATAACTGTGAACATCAAGTGCCTGTTGTGAAGCTGAAGGCACAGAGGTCTTCAGGAGCAGAGAGCTAAAAGACACCTCCTCTGAGTGCTGCTGAGAGCCACAGAGCTGCAGGCCACACCAGCACACGAACAAGGCACTGGCTTGTAGCAGGATGCTCTACAGAGTCTCAGGAGCTAATTGGCCACAAATCATTTAATCACAGAAAACACCTGGACAGCAGAATAGAGTCTTAGCTTGGAATAGTTTTGCAAAAGATACTACTAATAATCCTATTATTTCATTAGCAGTGTTCTTTAATGAACTCGCATTCCACTTCAAGGTCTTGCATTCACAAAGTATTCTAGAAGCCTCAGCTATAATCAATCTTCAGACATTTCATCTCAGACGTTTTACAAGCAATCACTGATCTAAATTCCACTCGAGCTATTCTTTGCAGTGTAACGTACTTAAAAGGTATCAAAGTATTAAATACAGTACAAACAACACTGGTATTTAATTCTGTTACATAAAATATTTTCATCTCCATTCAAAAGATAATGCAGACAGCAATTATGATAATAGTGCAGATTATACACTACAGCACCCATAATTTACCTGCTACAATTCCACCAAGGCAGGCGTTCTATAAGTCTCCATACTGCACATCTAGCTGCAAATCCACTGTTGGACCTGCTCTGGCTGATGTTAAATGTATTCATACATATTCAAATGGAAACTGAGAAAAGAAAGTATATGACCATGACAGCCTATTAGAATGCATGTCTCACAGCAAATATATTAACAGGGAGCTTTTGGTTATTAGTATTACCCAGGCCCCATTGGAGAGCAGAGCCTCGTTAGCCTCACTGTTCTGGACAGCTTCCAAGGCTGGTAATTGCTTTCTGCATACTAGAATCATCCCCGTGTTGAGAGTCAAGACCTCGAGTTCCCAAACACTATAAGCTAAAGGAGACTTTCCACCAGCTGGCTGGAGGGACTATCATGTGTTAAATGACTTACTATGTTATAATAGAAAGCAGTGTCACAAGCCACTGTAGTGTGTGTTGCAGAGATCAGAAGCCTCTAAGCATGATTTAAAGATGGCAATCTGCAATAGATTTCTAAAAGGAGAAAAAAAAAAAGAAGAAAAAGGCACCTTCAGTTCTCACAAGCAGCTATCTTTAAAATCTGTACCATTAAAACAGAAATACACCCACAGAGAAAGGGGTTTGGAAAAAACATACTGTCCTTAATGACTCGGTGGATGCTCATCATATCGGTCTCGTTGATTCATGCCCTTGATTAGTTTAGCCTCAGCATGGAGGAGGAAAATGAAAGAACAAGAGAAAGTGAAAGATTTCACACTTCTCTTTCAAGATCTCTTGTTAATCTCAGGGTTTCCCCCCACCCAGTTTAAAAAAAACTAAGAACAAAGAAAATATCCGTATTTCACATGATTGTGTAGGCACCAGAGCCTTGTCAAAGTGATGTGCCTCTAGGATTTGTTACAGAAGTTGACACTTCAACAGGTTTTAAAATAAATTTTAAATAAAATAAGCTGGAAAAGGAATACAAAGATTACAAGGAATAGTCCTCAGACAGAAGAATGAGGACAGCAACGCCCAAGATTCCAGAAGAACTAAGTTTTGCTTGAGCTAAAGATTCTACATATTATTTCTTTAAAGCAAGAAAAATTCACTACTCAAAGGAAAAACTTCATAAGACTATTTACAGCAGCCCATCCGAGCCATGTACATCTCAAGGCAGGCTGGTTCAATGCAGCACATCTTGTCCAGGCTAATCCTAGAAGTCAGGACACCTCTTCTAGAAAGAAAAGGCAACACCATAGCTTAATATACCTAATGGAATTATTAAGCCTCTCTTGGACTCCTGTGTATTTTTAAATAATCTTTTTCCTCCCTTATATTCGCCAAGATATTTTTATTATTTTTACTGCCTCTTAGAGGTTTTAGAATTCCTAAGTTCACTCGTGTTGACCCAGTGGGTTCAAATATGGGACATCTCCTGCAGGTACACAGCATTAGCTCAGAACACCATGCTGACCTCTCTGGTTATCTTGCTTAGCCTCAGGAGCAGCAAATCAAAACACGAGGGGAACTTGGTTCCCTTGTCTGTGGAAGGGAGGGAATGATAGAGAAGGTGAACATTTTCTGACAATTTTTTCCTTCTGAAAGATTCTCTCCTGCTCCTTCCTGAAGGAACTGCAAATAGAAAACCAGGAATTACAAAAAGATATTTAAAAATAGTACTAAACAATTTCTTTTGGAATCAGTGTAGGATGTGACCCTCATCTTTTAATGCCTAACATTTTCCCAAAATTAATTCAGAGGTGTTCAGACCATGCCATTTTGAGTAGTACCTTTGGAAAAAAAGAAAGCCTCTTTTAGACCAAGTATGCAAACACCTGCAGCCAGTTAAAAAATTTGGCAGTACCTATTTTGGGGAGCTCTAGTAAGGAAAGTTAAACTCTGTTTTCTAGATACCCTTCCTGGCTACCTGGAATTACACCTCTGAGTGAGAATATAAGGAATTTAGCAAATATTTGGTCATATGTGAGACAATTCAATACGTGCATCAACAAAAACTATGCTAGATACACGTCCCTTCCATTACAGGGAGAATTATTGATTTTTCCCTGGTTTGTTTGATCAAGTTGGAAGAAAATGAAACAAAGTAAGCTATTATCCAACCAAGGCAGCTGCTGCTCAGAGCAGCGACCAGAAAAAAAGCATCTAATTTGGTACTAAGTATTCAGGATGATAACAATCACTGTACTCACAGCACATCTCACAAAGGGAAAAATAATAAGTATTCCTGTTGTAGGAGGGGAGAAAATGCACATACTCCTTGACTGCCAGAGCAGGAACCCATAATCATCAAAGCAAAAAGGGATGTAAAGTAGCAGTGCAGCTATTGTTAAGCTTTTATTATCTTCATGAGATTGGAAGACACAGCAACCTTTTTATGTATATGCACAGAAATACCAAGGCTCACTTACTCTTCTGCACAAGCCTTTGCAGCCCTCATAATCTAACCTCTCTCTCCTTGTCCCCTCCCCAAGATTGTTTTCCTTTTATTTTCATATTTCAAGTGGGACAAGCTCTCTGTAGAACAAGCAGAGAGCACCACAGTGAACTGCACACTTAGCAAAGCCTCCACAAGCACCAAGGACTTTCTCAGAATCAGCCATATGGTGGTATGGTATGCAAAGAAAATAGTTCCTGACATGCTCCACCAGAATCCAGAGTTCTCCATTTGAATCCTGCACTCTCAAATTCTGCTCACCATTTTTAGAATTTAAAAATCCACATTTACTGAGGAAACCACATCTAATGGGACACCACAACCGCTAAGACAGATTGCTTATAAAATAACATTGTCTCCTGAACAGGAATTTTTGAAATATCTGTCACAATAAAGTGTTAAGAAGACCCCACATTAGATAGCACTGCTCCTCCCTCCCCCCAGGAAAAACAACCAGCGTCCTTCAACCATTAATTCCCTCATTATTTCTGGTTACCCATCAAGCAATTCCAAAGCAGAGCAGTAGAAATCCATAACAGGACACCGAGAGACAGAAACTTCAAAAAAAAATACCATATATACAGCGCAGAAAGTTTTCAAGAGAGTTTAAAAAACAATACAGACCCAAACATCTCTGGAGGCTCCTGGCTCTGCTCTCCCCACTGAACTGGTGCAGCACTGAGGACACACCTGAGTCCCATCAAAGCTTTTAAGCAGCCACCCAACCCTCTGAGTGCTCTCTGCTGGGTTTGCACCTGGGGAAATACTGGCCCAGAAAATTAACCCTGTAACTGCCACACTACTTAGAAATGACTGTGGCACCAGCTTTTCTCAAAAGCTTCTCTTCTAGTAAAAAAAGCCCCATTTTCTGCAGTGCAGGTGGCCACACAGGGCTAATGGTTCCACTCTCCTTGGTCTGGTTTGGAAGGAGAGTTTTACATTTCACAGGCTCTGACATTTGCCTGTATTTTTTCTCTATGATGTTGCTGAGCCAGAAAAAAATAGAACTCAATGCAATTGATACACTGTCTTTTACAAATACAAAAGTAATTGTCAAACTATTGCCTTAAAGTTTAAAATATTCAAAGAATATAAATTTCCTTCCAGTACATCCAAAGGAGGTACCTACCTATGTCATGAAGAATAAATCAAAGATTTATATTTCCTTCTGAAATACAGAGATTGGGCTGTAGGAGCCTGATAGTAGCTGGTATGGGGATATGATTTGGATTTGTGCTGGAAATAGTGTTGATAATACACATTTTTGTATTGCTGAACAGCACTTACATAGAGTAAAGGTCTTTTCTGCTTCTCACCCCACCAGTGAGCAGACTGGGGGTGCACAAGAAGATGGGAGGGGACAGAGCTGGGACAGCTGGCCCCAACTGACCAAAGGGATATCCCAGACCATATGATGTCATCCTCATTGTATAAAGCTGAAGGAAGAAGAAGGAAGGGGGGGATGTTAGGAGTGGTGGCATTTGTTTTCTCAAGTAACTGTTCCACGTGATGGAGCCCTGCTCTCCTGGAGAAGGCTGAACACCTGCCTGCCCTTGGGAAGTGGTGATCGAACTCCTTATTGTGGTGACTGAATTCCTTATTTTGCTTTGCTTGTGTGCACAGCTTTTGCTTTACATATTAAACTGTCTTTATCTCAACCCATGAGTTTTCCCACTTTTACCCTTCCAGTTCTCTCCCCATCCCACTGGATTATATCTCTGCCCATCCCATCAGATGGGGAGTGAGTGAGCAGCTGCGTGGGGCTGAGTTGCCAGTTGGGGTTAAACCACAACAGCCCTGTCTGCATCTCTGCACATTTTATAAACACCTCTGTGAATTTAGCCTTGGGTACAATACAGAACAGAAAACAACAAAGCCAATTAAAATGAGGCTTTCAAGTGGCATTTCAGTTTTCTTCCTTTCCACATAAAAGTAGAAGATAGAGTGTTTTACATTCCTTGAATGTATTCTAGAAGGGCAAAGCATTGTACCCTACACTTTTATTGGAGTGGATCTCAGAACACTCTCCAACAATAATTAATGAACATCGCCTGACTCCTCTTCTTTAATCTAGATAAGTATCAGCAATATTTTACACAGCAGGAAATAAGGAAACACAGGTGTTAAGTGGCTTGTCCAAGGTCACACACTGAGGCTGTACCAGAGTTAGGAATGAAATCAGTTCTCCTTTGCAAGACACCCCTACACAACTTTTTAAAATCCTGCTGAAGCAATGCTCCTCCTCTTGAAGCTCTGTCAGTGTGTATGTGCAGTCTGTGAACATCTTTAAAATCATTCTGAAGAGAAGACCTTCCATTTAAATGTCGTGCTCCCCTGAAGTGGGGTGCAGACCTAAAGAGAAGAGGGAGGGGTCAGCAGTTGTCCAGCAGCTCTTTCTTGTACCTAACTGAGCATCTGCCCTGGCCCAGGAGCTCTGCATGGAGAGAAGAGCAAGCCAGAGGAAAATGAGTGCCCTAAAGTACAATATATCACATCCCCAGTAATCTTTCAAAACATAAGAATGCTGGGTTGTATTAATTTACATCCTGCTAGCGACACTCCTTTTGTGAATGGGACATTAATGGCCAGAGCAGTGAAGGGTCACTGGAAGTTATGAGGAAATGGCAGATTTGGGGACTTCATTCTTGTGTCGATTTCTTGGAAATGGGAGAACAATTTACACAAAAAAACCCCCACATCCACCTGTCTGTTATATTTCCTCTCCCCTAGACAGCTTCATGATCTATATTGTTAATATAATGACATAGCTTGTTCCATTCTTCAATTGCCTGTCACCTGAACTTGGCAGACTTCAGAAGGCCAAGAACAGAGAGATAGCAGCCAGTAATTACCAGAACCAACCCCACTATCTTACTAGTAAGAGAGGTAGAAAACACAAATAATCAAATATCTAGTTAAAGAACAGGGCTACAGACTAATGACAATATGATTCTATTATTAGGTCATATCAAAAGTTATCACAACCACCAGTTTTAATAAATATTTTTTTTAAAAAATAAGGAATATCTGTACTCCTTATGATCTTCCAGTCTCATTCAGTGTTAGCTGCACTGTCTCTGTTACCCCAACAATGCTATATTGATGCCAGGCATACAGTGCAAATGAGATGAAAGAATTTTGTCACACAAAGGTAAAGCAGGGAGGTTTTGTTTTATCTGCTTCCCAGCTACCAGGTTGTTTCTGATACATAGATTTACCCTTCTTTAGCAGTTCCATGATACCTTTCCACAGATCCTTAGCAAATAACAAGACTAATTAAGCATTACTTTGAAAATTCATGATTGGCTAGGGGGAGAAATGTTTCCAAATATCATGGAATTATTTAGTTTTCCACATTAGAAAACTGACAGTGTCTGACTGAGGGCTGTTTTCAGCTCATTTGAGCTGGTATAGCTGGAACCAGACTGTAGCTGTTGGCATTATTTACCATTGTTTACCACAAGCTAAAACTTTATTCACAAGAATAGTTCTTCATAAATACAAGTAGAGATGCCAGAAAATTAGATTTAAGGCCCTATTGCCTGTAACTGAGCTCTTTATGAATAAGGATTACTCGCAAGAGCAGGAGGTGCCCAAGGAGACCACTAAATCAAAACATGGACTCAAAACCAGAAAGTAATACATTATAATGAGAAGAGCAGGAGAAAAGTAAACAGGGCAGACATTTGGAGCTGGAGAAGAGTGTAACAGAGACTAAACTGCACCTCCCATCTTCTCAGCTGCCTACAGGGAATCAGCTCTACCTGCTGCTGGTAAGAAAGGCAGGTTATTGCTCTATTAGGACCATCTCATGCTCTCATTCATTGTCTCCTACAGAAGTCCTCCAAACAAGCTCTCCTCTCACCTGCATATTAGAAATAGGTGAAAGGGAGGGTGCAAACAGCTACTTTCAGCAGCTTTCTGATGGAAGAGATTTTCTCTCCACCAGAATTCCCCAGTAAACTTCTCAGATCACTTTAAACACACTTTGCCCTGTGTGACTGCCACTTGTATGACATAAATTTAAGTAGTACATTTAAGAATTTGGTGTTGCATTGTGAAAATTTGTGAATCATCAAAGCAGAATGCTAAAAAGCCTTACAGGTATGGAAGACAATAAAAATTATGCTTGTCAAATCAAACAGGTCCACAGATGTTACATTAGTCTATGTGACACGACAAAATTCACAAATAGAAAGTGAGTCCTGCAGATGTTGGAAATGTGATCTCTAAGAGGATATTCTTTGACAAGTGGTAAGGGGATTAAAATAAGAAAAATGAGGTTAGGATAGTTGCATTTCAATCATTCATAGTTTTGTTTAAAGTAAAAGTCTACAGACCGACCTTGCAGTTGGATTACTGGGACAGGTATTGAATCTGAGACATAATAGTCACAAAATGTTTTTTACAGATTTTCATTCATTACCAAGCTCCCTTGAACCTGAGCATCCACTAATTAAGAAACTACAGAAAGTGAAGTGTGAGAGAGGACCATGTAGAGAAAGTGGCCTGCTCCTGGTCTGCCATCCTGGCTCATAATATGTCATATCCATTCTCCAGGCACCACATCTGAATGACAACAAAGACACACTTCACAATGAGAATAGTCTTCCCAGAGCCAGACTGGAAAACTTCTGAAAAAAGTCATGGCTCTTGCTCTATTTGTGTGTCTGGATTTTCCCCTGATGAGAAGAAGGTCGTGTCTGGAAAGTAAGAGAGTGTGGAAACAGATTTGGACCTTCAAGTGACCAGATATTCCCAGGTCCTTCAGTCTAGGTGCAGCTAATGATAACACATCATAGGTCACAAGCATTACAAGAATGCATGCACAACGTAGGTCTGATAAAATATTTAACATGACTGTGCTAGAAACCCTAATTACGTGTGGAGAGTGTAAAGTGAACTGTCCAGATTGTATAGTGACAATTAACCAGCTGTGACTAGGAACAAAGGGAAAATAGCCTGTACTAAGGAAGAAGCAGCAATGGCATTTACATATTTACACACATTCTGATTATTTCTAAATCAGGACTGGGAAATAGCAAAGCTATTAGCTCCAGATAGGGTCACTGGGCATTTGTGTTTATATCCAACACTTAATTCTGAAGCAATATACGTAGGCGTAGGTAGGAAGGAAAGTCATCCAGAACTTAAGGAACTAGATAAATATCATGAAAAAAAAATAAAGCAACCTTATATTTACAAGATCAAAAGTTGTCCCTTCAAACTGTAACCACACAGAACAATTACTTGGTTTGCTTATACTTAAAAGGATTGTATCTTGACACTGAGCATTTCCTCAGAAGATTTTTAAAGGAATGGTGTCTCAGCCTCTTGATTACTCCTCAAAGAATTCAAAGAATCATAGTTAGTAAGGACATACCAAACTTTGAAAGGATAATCAGAGTGGAACCATTTACCCATTCTGTATAAAGAATGTTTCTTACTGCTCGTTGACTGCCCAATGTTTGATTTAAAGCAGGAATTTTTCCTCAACTTGATTTGTAAAATACAATTGACAAGATCAAAAAAGACATTTTATTCATTCTTACTCCTATGGAAAGTTTCAGCCTTTGTACCACCTTCAAATGCAGTATCATATTCCTTTTAGCCATTCATAACTCAAATAAGGCACCCTTTCTTCTCTATAGGCTTACATGGCAACAATGCACATTAGTTAGAGATGTCAATGTATGTTTTATTACAAAAGTCAAACTAGGCTTTATCCGTAATTTCCTAAATCTCATTAAAGGTTCTTTCATATTGCAGATAGGATAAAGTAGCACTTTAAACTTTATAAATCTATTTCTGCTGGTAGAAGGAATCCATTGCCATCTGTAGTTACAGTACATGACAAAGGAATGCCTCGGGGGTGAGGCTGTTCAAATGCAGATAAGGTGGCCTGCAATGAATCACTGTCCTCTGGAAGTGACTGGCTTGTTAATGAAAGGTCAGAGATCACAGCATCACTGCTTCTCCTATTCCTCCAGCAGAAAGAGAAGCACCGACTGGATTTTCTTTATCACTTCCTTTTTTTTTTCTCTCCTCCCTGAAGTACTCTCAAGTACCTGTTCTTGCTCCTGCTGTCTCCGTTTTGCAGATGAGCACTGCCTTTGAGACAGCACAATTGCTCAGTGTATTCCTAACTAGGCAGGACTACTCTTAGAATTGGACTGTACAGATTTCAGGCTGCTTTTCAGAATGTGATTCAGCTTTACTTTTGTTGTTAAGAACATACATTTCTCAATAGCACAAACTCTCGTTTTTTAAAATTAGGCTAACAGCAAAAGATGTGCCTTGGAGGACATTTCTAATCAGGGATTATCCTCTAGGCCTGTCAACGATGGCAGGTTTATTTCTCTTGACTAATTCCACTGAATTTTCTGAATGAAAATATAATAATGAAAGTTTCTCTATATAACTTAACAATTTATATGTGGCAGTCGGGGTTATGTTTCCATTTAAAACTTGTTTAGCCTCAGGCTCCAATTCAGTAAAGAACATAAGATCATGATGAAGTGCTTTGCAGAACCAGCCTTTTGGTTGGTGTATCTTGGCTCAGCAGTCATTTCACAAGCTAAAAATCCATAAACATTAATCAGACCTAGTTAACTCTTCTCATATAAGTCTATATTTGGCCAGAAGTCTGGGGACACCGCAGATATATTTTTATCATGATAATTTACCTAGAAAAATTTGCAATTAAAGACTTCAGGGCAAACTGAAATGACAGGAGGACTATGAGAGCTCTAGCTAGCCAGGAAATATTTCCCAACAACATACTATATAAGCAGTATAACCCTGTTTAAATTGATCACATACACTCTAGGGACCTGCTCCCACAATTAAAACAATGCAAAACAGACAGACAATCAAGTCCCAGAGACATTACATTTTAGCAATTCTTTTTGGCGATCCAAAAGCAAGAAGCTGCAGAAGCCAACAGGCTAAATGGAAAACCTTCCCTGAGAAACCTTGTTGACTGGCAGATGGAGATAGAGCAGGGCTGGGATTGCAAATGAAGCAGCTGGTCACTGCTTAATGGATTTTATTAAGAGTGCAGGACTAGATTTCATTAACCTATACAGACACAGGAGGTACCATTCACCTGAGCAGAGCAGTACATTTTATACTGCAGCAGACTTACAAGATTGTCAAAGTGTTCTGTGGGTCTTGTCCTGATATGAATTTCAGTGAAGAAAGGGAAATAATAAAGGAGAATCTTGAAAGGCTGTTTCTCTCACTTTTCAATTTCCTTGTTAGAAACTTATATTACATCCCCAGCTCCTCTGACCTCATCCTACCCCTAGGGAAATCTTATGATTTTAAAAGTATCTTTCTAGGCTGGCCATCTATTTATTATGTAAGTAGAGAACATGCTCCACACTGTATTTGATGCTTCTGATACCTAAGGATTGCTGCCACAGAAGGCCAGCCTTTCGGTCTAGAGAAGAATTGCAGAGAATCTCTCATTAAAGCATCCTTTGGTCTCAGTACAACCGTTGGATGAATCAAATGGAACAGCAGCCACAGACCCTCTGCAAGACAAAAAGGGTTAACGCTGGTTTGAGACTGTGATTCTCCTTTGCTCAGTTCCCTCAGGCACCTTGGGACATTCCTCTGAATTGATCTATACTAGGTGAGATATCACAGTCTGAGGCTCTTTTGCAGTCATAGCTGAACAAAGTTTTAACAGTACAAGATTGCAGCATTTTCACCACCTTTGTGTAGATGACCACACCTGTGTGAGGGGTAAGATGTACAGTAAAGCCCAATAAAATTCTCCTGCACACAAGAAGTTGACTCTGAAACATGCACATTTTCCACAGAGGGAGATATCCCTGCCACTTTTCTTACTTAAAATTTCAGAATGTATTCAGAATTCAGAGGAACATGCAATCTACTCCACACTGAATGCAATTCTCATTTATACAATGCTTCATTTATACCAGTCTGTCAGCTTAAAGGACCTTAGGAGTAGGAGTAATTACAGTTATGCACACTTCATGGCCCCATTATTCTGACAAAGTGGCGTAAGGAAGCTCCGATGCAGAAGAAAATCAGGTCTACTTATTTTTTAATACAGTGACTTTAATATGGTTGTGTTTTATCTTCAATTCTGTCTATATATCTCAGTCCTCTCCTGTGCTTTTGTGTGTTATTTCTATTGCTTGATACTATACTTGGTCTTCTCGGAGTACTGCATCTTCAATAAAATATGAGAACATTAGGGGTGAAGAGTAAGCTCTTAATTCAAGTCACATACTGAGTGACAGGGGAATGAAAGCCTATGTGTTCTGAACTTGGGCCATTTTCATCCTTTCAGATGTGCTTGTGGTTCTGCTCTGACTACAACTCTGTCCTCAGTACTTTATTTATCATCAGCAGCTCCCTACTCCCTGCGTGTTGATGTTCTTAACTCAGCTCCTGTGACACCTCACAGTTTTGAACTGATTTGATTCTCCTTCCTGGCAATATTCCTTGCTTTGGTCCTCCTCAGTTTTATAACCAGTAAGCTAAAGAAAAAAGTTGATTTCTTTCTTTCAATAATCTTTCTCCCATAAACTAGTTAGAGGGATCATCCTTGTGCTTGATGGGAATTTTTAAAAACTTTTTCTAGCATTCATTCCAACATACTGCATTTTGGAAAGGTCCCTAAAACTGTAAGACAAAATGTAGGTGTGCTGGGACAGGCTGTAGGTAGAATCATTATGGTTGGAAAGGACCTCTAGGATCAAGTCCAACCTTCATCCCAACATCTCCCTGACCACTAGACCATAGCCTCAAGTGCTACATCTACTCGTTTTTTAAACCCCTCCAGGGATGGTGACTCCATCACCTCCCTGGGCAGCCTCTTCCAGTGCCTGACCACTCTCAGTAAAGAATTTCTTCCTAGGTAATCATAGCAAAGGATCTAGATATTAAGCAACAGGTTCTAGGTAGCCATCTCAGTAGAGTTCTATGTCTCCTTGGGGTTTTAGGTAACATAGCAGGGCAAACATGACAGGGATGCCAGATCCATGAGTTCTTGGATAGCCAGTAACTGAAAAGCTCTTCAGTAATTCCCAGAAAGATTTTAGATCAGTGAAATCCCAGAAAAGTTCTACAGCTAGGAATTATTAGAAAGTTCTGGGGAAATTCTAGAATGGTTTTGGACTGGGAAAATCCTAGAAAATAGGGGGATGCCCAGAAAGGTTCTACATTAAGGAATTCTTGAAAATCCAGTAGGAAATTTAAAGCAGGAGGGAATTAATCTCTTTTGTATCTCCTGGAGCACCATACAAAGCCCTGTGTTACACATCTTGAAGGAAAAGGGAACAGTCATGCATCAATGAGACATAAAAGGATAAAAGGGGACAGAAGGGTAAGTGAAGAAATGAGAATAGTCACCTAATTAGCCTTCTTCACTGTCATAAGAGAAACCCATTAGTAGCAGTCATTTCCACAGTACCTTTCCAGGATCCTTATCATTCCTCACCACAGAATCCCATTTTTCTATGTTGCTGTGTGGATGCTTTCATGTCTTTGTTGGAAGCCCACTGTGATGAGAGGTGTTCCTACATCTGACAGAATGTGGAGGGGGCCTGGTGCTCTAACCACCAAGTCTTTCATATGCATCATCTCTGTGTTGTGTCTCGATGAATATCAGTGTGTTGTGTAACTATTTCACTTCATGATTTATAAAATATTACAGCAGTCCTGCTAGTGCTGCAGCCAGAAAGAGACTTTTTCTCAAGAACTGTGCTGATGAAAGACACCTGACTATTCTGAATCCAAAGGTGAGGAAGGGCCCTACTTGCTGAATCTGAGTTGGCAGCACAAACTATTTTAAAAATAAAAACATGAGAGAAAAACATCTTGGAGAAAGGATTGAGAGGGAGCCAAGAGAAGCAGGGGTTTTCACCAGCCCTCAGTTGTGGCAGTCTGTATCTTCATGCAGGCTTTAAAGTTTCGGGAGGCTGACTGCTACTGAGTCAGCCCCTCTGCACCACATGCCACAAAGATTTATGTAATGACAAGGAGTATAACTCCTGACATAGGAGGTCAGTTTGAGGGGGAGCATCTCCAGGAAGGAATAAATTGCCCCTAATTGGGGGCCAGCACACCTCCACCAGGTGGGAGACAGATGATTCACAAACTGGAGTGTGCCCTGTTATCACAGCCCTCGGTGCACACCAGTCTACAGCACACAACCTCCTGGAGGCTCAGACAAAGGAGCCCACAGCTTATCTCTGTTTTCACAGGGAACTCCAAGAGTAAGAGCTAAAGCTGCCAGAAAACAGAACATACACCAAGTGTTTGTCAGGGAAATACAGGTCAAAGCAACGGGGCTTCCAATTTCAGCAGTGGAAGCCATATTTCTCAAAGCAGTGTCAAATGACAGTGGGGCTCAACTGTGCTAGACTTTGTACATCAGAGGCTATCACCCAGAGACACTTCGATGGAGGCAGAAGAAATAAAACACAGGTGACAGGACTGCCTGAAAAAAAGAGTAAAAATGCCATGGTAGCAAAAGTCAGGTTGGTTCTGCAAAGCTGGGTTATTTGATGACAAATACCAGAGCTCTTTTTCTTCCTATTTGCCGTTGCTTTCTAAAGAAGAATAAGACCCTGTGCTAGAAGCCCATTAGTAGCAACTGTGATTTAAATATCTGTAGGAAATAGAATTCAGATTCAAGAATGAAGGGCATGAATTCTACAAGGCATATTCATAGAAGCATATTTTTATGATGCAAATATAATGCATGTGAAAGCTTTGCTCCCTGCAGCATCGAAGGGCTCATATCTGACAATTCTGCTGAAGAACAAGGTAATTAATTATGATGCCAGGAAATACTATAGTGGTGCTCCCCTTCTGCAGCTTCTGTATGCAGGCAGTTCCACACCAGTTGTTCCACTTGTCCCTATGCAATATCTGACTTTTTGAAAATGGTCCCTCAAATATAAATGAAGAATTCACATTAAAATTAAAACCTGAGCAGAAATGTATTGTTGAAAGGCCGCTGTTTAGAAGAGGTTTCAGGGTAAAATGGAGCATTAAGGTTAACCTCACACCGTATGAAGAGATAAAAATCTTTTCTCTGTGTCCCACTTCACTATGGGTTCCCTTTTCCAAAGCTTGCTAGCTGCATTCTGGGAACAAATTTCCTCCACACATGGTAGTTGTTACCTTGGATACATCTGTCCACACAGTTAGAGCTAAGAGGGTATACCCTCTTAGGGAGATTTCTGATATCATATATATAATTTTTTTTCCCATTTTTTGAGTAAACCATCAGATCTGGGCTCAAGGAAAATCACAGAAATCTGTTTTTTCACATGTTGGTAGTTTCTTATTCTGATTTGCCTTAGGTCTTACAAATGCTCTATGACTTTATAGGTACCTCTTTTAATACTACATCATCCCTGAAGGCATGTCTACGAAGTAAGCTGGTGGGAGACTGGCAATAAAATCAATTTTTTTTTTAAAAGAAAAAAAATTCTATTCAGATTTATCACCACTGAAGTAAATATAACTTCTACATATAGTATATATATACTTAACAACTATATCTTAGATAGGTAGCAAAAAATACTCTTTTCCATGTGCATTTTGTGTGCAAGGCTGCAACTGTATGTGCAAAAAATAAAGGATCCTCCTATGTACCTGTCCTGTAACATTACTAGACCACCTAATCTAAGGCAGGAAGATGGAACATTTGATTCAGATTTGTATTCTGGAAATCTGGGGTTTGATGCTACGTGTAAAATGAGCTTTGGCAGTCAGAGCAAGCCAGCTCCATTAGCCAGTGAGATTTAAATGCCTAAATGTCCATATGGATCTGGTTTGTGGTGTGTCAGGAGCACTGTTCTCACATCTAAACCGCTTCTCGGTGCAGAAAAATCAATAACAATGGCTTTGATTGTAGAAATTTCCACAGGAGTTTGAACTCCAGGTCATTCCTTCTTGGGCTAATAGAAATTTGTAAGGAATTAGCATGTTAATTCTACAGTTTCCTATTCCACTTAAGAGCTGTGTCATCTCAAAGGACTGCTGAGCATCAAGGCTCTCCTGCTCTGCTGTGCTGTACCATGGTAGACATTTATCAGCTAGCAGGAGAGAGGACTTAGCTCAAGAGATTTGCTACAACTTTCAACTCTCTGAAACAAATTCAGTAGTAAAAATATGTCCCCAGTTCTCTTTCAGAGGGCTATCTACAAGCATGACTTCGCAGTTTGCTGAACCACGCATGCATGACACATTTAATATGTGGGACAAAAGAAAGACAGGAGTGATGAGCAGGAACCAAAGGATTTGGATGCATGAATCACACTGAGAAATGTTTCTATTATGGTTACTAAATCCCCTACTGCCTTTTTTTTTTTTTCCCAAACAGACTAAATATAGAAATCTTTCACTTGCTGTAGCATCATTAATACACATGGCTAGAACAGCAACAAGTTACCTCCTTGCCTTGGACTTCCAGTTGTCCCCTTCTTTACCAATTCTTGTCACTACAGCTCAGTTCAATTGTTACAGAGCTTTCTCCATAAAAGTGTGATTTCAAAGCAATTCCTGACTACATCCATAAATTACCAACCACTGCACGTGCTCCCTTGATCTCTGGGGGAAAGTAACTGGCCCATTTACACAACAATGCTTTGCACAGGGGAAAATGAGGGAAACAAATAGATGCAACTTAAACTTGTTGGTCAATTCCTTTTTGCTTTATGTGTCTGAACTGTTCAGCTCAGACAGGACAGCAGTTGCAGGCAGAATGTTCAAGGAGAACTCTCTGCTCAACATCTTAAAGATATCCCTCCTAACCTCGACATTTATTTCTGCATTGACATTTATATTGACAAAGGGACTTGTCTAGTGATCAAGGTTCTAAAACGGATGATTTCTGTATAGTAAGCAAGTAATACAGAATATGTTCTATATGGTATTTCATAGAGCAATACTGCCATATAAATAAACATTATGAAGCTGCTTTCTTCATGGTGCCAAGCGGTGCTTCAGGAAGAAAGAAATCCACACAATGGCAAGACCACAATACCAAGGAATTCAGAAGAAAACAGTAAACAGTAAAACATCTGCAAGAAGAAAACAGTAAAGAGAAGAAAGAGATGAGAAAAACTGGGAAATAAATGCAAAGATAGATTTATTGCAGTGCTAACAGCTTGAATGAAATGTGGTGGAAAATGCAACAAATTGGGAAATAAATATTGAACTTCTCAGCTGTTCAGATAGATATGACTAATATTTACAAATTGGGAATGTAGGTAATTCAAGTTAGCTAGCAGGAGAGAAAATTCTAGGCTTTCAGGAACCTCTTTACCTGTCAGCAGGCCACCCTGACCCCTGAGGTCTTTTGACGTCATCTGCTAACTCATGAGCTGCTTTGACTTAGATCTTACTCTATTTTACATTTTCCTAGTGACACTTCACATTTTCCTAGTGAGGTGACAAAGGTGACATCATAAACATTCAAGAAACAGAGTTTAATGTGCTTTCACTATATGAATATATAAATTTTAATAAACTCATTTATAAATGATTGTCTGTAATGTTACTGTACAATGCATAAAGAAATCTAATTAACCACAGTGAGTCTAACAGCACTTCCACTGTCAGTCAACAGAGCTGCACTATATAATGAAATTATTATGTGTGCTATTTGCTCTATACACAAATTAATTGACATTTTGGATGGTTGCTACCATGATCCTTTTACAGACTGCACTTGAAATAAAGTAAAACACATAGCAAATGGAATTAAATCTAATTGAATAATGTAATACTAGCCTCAGTCCATTTCTCCTCAATCAAAGATGTAATAGGTTTTGTAATATTAATTATTAACGACTTGCAATTTGTAGAACAGATTTTTAACAGTCGAGTTAGGCCACGCATCAGCCTGTGATTTTCAAATTATCTCTTAATTTACTGGGATTACAGATTTTAATATGTGATGAGGTTTCTTTCCAAACACCTAATGCACTTAATAAGTTGGCAATACAGAGTTCCTGTATTCTGCTCCTGCAGATCTACTGAGAAATGATTATTTTGATTCAATTCAGTAGCAGGCCACTTAAATAGTATAAACATCTGGAAACCCAAAGAGAAGTCAATATTTCTGCCAAAAAATACACAAATTTATCTGAGGAAACTACACACGAAGAGCAGATTGGTGGCTCCTGGTTTTGGTAAAGATAAGCACAGAAGAGATCCAGATGAAGAAGTAACAGCAAAGTCTATAAACAGTGTGGATAGATAGCTCTGACAAAATTACTCCCACTCCCTAGCCCATAGGACTTACCTAATCATAGGGACAAACAAGCAGCACGTTCTCCATGTCACACAGTGAGAGACTGGGTGCAGCAGGGACCGGTGGTACCAGAAGGTGGCAATCCTCAAGCATTTAAACCTCTGAGACCTCCAGCTCCCCAAAATGGGGACTCTGCAATCATGAATGTTTCCAGCCTGGTGGCAAACACAAGCAAGTACAAGTGGTCACAGGGTCAGGACCTAAGAGGTTAAAATCTGTCCTGATGGACCTGATGTTCTTAATAGTGTCATATAGTTCTTTTTTTTTTCCAGCAAAGTGCTCTACTGCACACTGAGCTGAACCAAGATGCTTACAATCAAATGCTTAATTTTAATCATATGCTTAAATACTTCACTGAATGAAGACTTCAACTGGGACACAAATTAGTCCTCACATCTCCAATGCTTAGTTTAGTTTACCACCTCTATTATTTTAATGAAGAGGGGAAAAAATCACACCATTGACAATAAAGTGATTTACAATATTATGCAGGTTTTTTTCCAATTTCCAGGTTGTTTTTTTTCTTGATGCAGAGTAGAACTGAAATTCTAGCCTGTACATGCAACTTACACATATTAAAAGAGGATTGTTTTACTAATACAAAGCACAAGGACAGAAAGCAAATCATGGGACACAAAATAACTTGCTCATGAAGGAGTTAAAGGAGCACTTTGAAAACACAGGAAATTCTGATCCATCACTTAGCTGTGGGCTTATGTGACATTTACAACAAGCGTGTATATTTTGAGATAGTTGACAATGACATCTTTATGTTTTTGTTATCAAAGCTTCCATCTTACAATCCCCTTTGGTCCTGAGTATTGTTAAAAATGTGCCAGGGTTATGGCTGCTCATACCTTTCCTCTTCTAAGTGGTTCAATGATCAGAGAAGAGCAAAGTTTTATGATCCCTTCAAGGTATTTGAAAATGACACTAAATGACGTTTATAAAGGTTTCTAAAAGTCAGAAGAGCCTTATTTTCTTTTTGAGGGCTTGTTCTCATCCTTTTGAATTGTGTTAGATGCCAATTCCTCTCCTATCTTTCCAGAAAAATACAAAGAGTAGATTTCACAGGTCCCGTAAATCTACCGATAGCACCTGCAAATCGGCCATCATGGACTTTTTTTGAGTAAGAGCTTTTCTTAAGACTTACATGGTATTTACCTTCAGAGCTTACTGCAAGCATTGTATTTTTGCATCCTTGTGAGGGGCGTCCCTGTCCTATTGAGGAAAAGTGAGGGAGATTGAAGCAATTGAGAATGAGGCATCAGTTCATCCTGGAACCTGGAAGATTAAGAGGAAGAAGTTAGGAGAGGGCTACATTTGTCTGAACGGTTGCAAATGAGCACAAGCTTTTGGTTCAGACTGCAGCAGAGGAAGCACCACTCAGAGTGCAGCCATTCCAGGCTGTTGACTATAAACTGCAGTTGTGCTCTCAGACATTGTGCCTCTGAAGCCTCCTGCAAAAAAATCTGAGTGCATGGTCTGTTTTAAGCACATGAATAATTCCATTTGCTGAATTACTTTTGTGATGAAAGTTATCCAGCTGGCGAAAGGCTGAATTGAGGCTTAATTCCAAAGGAAATGTGTTAAAAACCAAAGGGTGAAACTCCCATTCACTTTAATGGGAACAAGCTCAGGCTCGTAATTGATGCTTTATGGACATTTGCAACATGTGAAAAGTCGCAGGGAACAGTATCTAATGCCTAAATAAGCGTATCAATCTCTGGTTTCAGAAATCTTATATTACTGATTTTGCCTAGAAAAATACTGGAGAAGTGAGGTATTCTTGCAGAATAAAGATCTGTTTAAAGAAAACCTTGATAAAAAAATCTAGAGAGAGACCAATCCTACTAAATGTGCTTCCTCTTCCTTGGTAATTGCTATTCAGAATTTAAAAAAAATACAGCAACTTATCTCCTAGGCAAACCAAAATGGTTGATGCATTAATATAGAAAAATAGTGAATAGAAACAGGCATCATTGTCCACATGTGCACAAACCTAAACAATATCCACGTGCAAGGAAGCCAGGGAACATAATTGTTTCCTAGACAGAGGAACCTCGGCATCCCTTAGGTTCAAGCCCAAAGCTGGAGAGAGAGCCCCTTCTAATGGGTTCCTGTACTTCTCACCAGGCAGTCACACAGGCAATGACGTCTGCTCAGGGTTTACCTCTTTCCTACCAAATGCCCTGGTGGCAAATCTTAGCCCAAGAGGAAGAGTGCTCTGAAAGCAGACCCCCATTCCATGGATTGTATGTAGTACATACAGTCTGTTCCAATGTTAGCCACTGGACCAGGCTGCCCAGGGAGCTGGTGGGGTCACCATCCCTGGAGGGGTTCAACAAATGAGTAGATGTGGCACTTTGAGATGTGGTCTAGGGGTCAGGGACATGTTGGACAAAGGTTGGACCTGATGATCCTAGATGTCCTTTCCAACCTAAACGATTATGTGATTCTATGAGTTGGGAACATGGGTTCCCAACTTGATCCATTCAGAGAGTGGCACAGCCTGAAAATTTTCAGAGTAGCTGCCTTGATTCACACATACATAATATTAATCTGATATTGCAATCACCATTACTCTAGGTGGCATAAGAAATTATATTAAACAGGCACTGGGTGACAACTAGCTGTCAAAATCTGTAATGAGGAACCAGTAAGATCCGTATCAGAATAATTGTCAAGACGTGTGTTCTTTTCCTTCAGATTGAGATGACAAAGAATCCTCAATATCAAAAAATATATATTGCTTTTGATCTCTTAATTAATTCAAACTTGCAAGAGAGAAGGATGGAGGCAGAAAAACAGAAAGCAGGAAGTTCTCATTCCTGCTTTGTAGCTACTGCAGGTGGCTTTAGAAAAAGTCAGAAACACAGGGTGGCATGCTGAGGTACATGACAACAACTTTGTCTTCCTTTTACCAAGCAAAGTTGCCTTGGATGTGACAGAAATGGTCTTGCATGGATTCTGGGGCAAGGTCTAATTGCAAGTAGTGTGCTAAACCAATCCATTGGTGGCTGTTAGGCCAAGTGTGTAGACAAATGAAAGGGGACACAGAAGAGGCATCAATAAAGACCAAATATTCCCGAATGCCAGAGTGACCCTGCTGGAGCACTCACAGCTCTGCACAACTTACACCAGCTCATAGAGTCCCTTAACTGAGTCAAAGTCAAAAACTGGATTCAAAGAATGTCCCTTCTTATCACCCACCACTCTTGGACTACACCCCAGTCAGTTATTACAAAAACAATCCCCCCTCCAAATCCTCTTCTTTTATCTTTTTAATTATTTTCAACAGACAAGTTCACTAACATACTTCCCAGCTGTGGGAAATAATAATTTTACAAGGACTGCAATCACTGCATCACCTGAAGTCAATTTTATCTGGTGACTTTGATACTAGCAAGAAAATCAGTTTTCACTCTCCATGCCTACTCCAAAAAACCTAATTCTGTGGGTGCAAAGCTGCCAAGACTCCCAAAGAACCCAATGAGGTTTACTGAGGAACTGCAAGATAGCATGAGGTTTTAAAATACTTTTGTGACTAATTTCTCACTTCCAGAAAAACTAAATCACTGCAGTTTACATATGCCTTTTTGAATTAGAAGAATGTTATTTCACAAATTCTTGATGGCTTAACACTGTTTGCTGGAGTTCAGACATGAAAAGGGGATTTGGACTGAAAAGAAGTCTTTATGATAATGAATAGACTGACTCACAGGAAAAACACATTGATTGACTTAATAGTTAACTGCCAGTCATTTTCCTGGTTCCTTTGTTGGGGGTGTTTCTAAGTTCAAATAAATTGCATCATTATCTCTACCAGTAAAACATAAATCCCATCTCAGTTTTGATAAAGACCGTCAATACAAGAAAATAATTACCTTAATGTCCATGGCTCTGATGGATTCTCAGAGGCTGTATTTTTACAATGATATGTTAAATTTTTTATCAGTTTCCTTAGTGAGGTCAGCACTATTTATAAGCACTGAAGATATTCTCAGGAAATACAAGAAAGCGTGGCAGTAACAATACATGGAACAGAAGGACTGGAAATTAAATGGCAGCATTATCGCTGGGTATTTATAGTTCTATTCTCAGCAACTTGCCTGTTGCTACTGGCTTTCTAATATTAACTTGCTCAACCTCTGAACCAAGTAGGTATTTAAGCATCTTGGTAATTTGAGTGAGGCTACCTAAAAGCTTAAAATGAGACCCACGGCTGTGAGGATTGAGTTCAGGCATAGAGGAACAGGGAGTTGTTATGGGCAGCAGGCTCCTGACAAGGCTGAAATCCCTACAGTGCTAAAGCAGAGCTTTTCAGACCCATCCTCCCTGCTCGACTCACACCACCCATGGAGCACGTCCCATGCACTGACAGAGCTGAGCAAGGATGGGTCCTGCATCACCCAGAGGAGCTGGGGCACTTGAGAGCTCTTAAAGTGGCAAAAGTCAATCCTATCTTTCTTACTGCAAATTATTGACCTGGTCTTACTGAATTCTCTGCTGAATTGTAGCCCATTTCATAAATGAGATACAGACAGTTTGTCAGAAGCTACACAGACAATGTTGGCACAATTCTTTCATAATCCCATAGTTACTCTCTGTGATTATAGTTCCTCATATAGGAAATGAGTAAGTACCAAAGGTTTGAGCAGATAATTTTTTACATATTTTAAGAGAAATGTATACATAACTCTCTATCATAGCTTCAAATGTTTGCATGGAATGCACACAATTTTTCTGGTAGGTTTTTGCAGATTATTATGATATTTTTCTGCTTTGTCTGAAGTTACTTGGAACTTGCATGGAAATACATTAAAATCAGAGAATCATATAGGTTGGAAAAGACCTTTAAGATCATCTAGTCCAACCATAACTGTGCTGTACCAAGTCCACTCCTAAACCACGTCCCTCAGCACCACATCCACACAGCTTCTAAACACAACCAGTGATGGTGATTCAACCACTTCCCTGGGCAGCCTGTTCCAGCGCCTGACAACCCTTTCAGTGAAAACATGTACAGTCTAAACACAAAAGTCCTCTTCATCTTCTACAAGCAATTCAATTAATTGCAACAAAAAACTACTAGTGGAAGTTCCACCTGGAATGTAAGTGTAAATATAGAATAAAGTTGAGACAAGAACAGTGCCATATTTGTGACTTACAGCAGCAAGGTTCAATGCTATCACTATGATAATTTATTCCAAGCAATCACTTTCATTTCAGTAACTGATAGGGTCCAGTTCTGGTAAACAGACTTGTAAAGTTCCCCGAGCTGGACACTAATAGGCTGCTGGTTTTGCATGATCTTCAAATCCCCGCTTGGAATTGGAGCCCCCTGAGCTTTCTTCCACCTGAGTGAACTGCAGCATTGGCCCTTTCTTTAATTTGGATTTCACATTGATTTTGGTTCACACTTACATCCTAGGCTATTCCCAGTGGCAATTCAGAAGCTGACTCACAAGTTCTTCCATCACCCCTGCCATGGGGCCAACACTCCCTGGGACTGGGGGAAACAAGTAAGAGCAGGAACTGCTCCAGCTCTGCCAGCTTAATTACTGGACACGTGCCAGAAGCATCAGACGACTTCAATAGCAGGCCTGTGCTGATCTGACTTACTTTGACAGAGATGAGCTGGGGAGCACACAGGCAAGCTGCTCTACCAGCTCAGTGGGAACCCTCAGCAGCACAGGAGAGATGAATGGCAGCAACCTCCTCCATCCACACAGGGGAAGCCGCAGTTCAACCCACTTTGCTCAGAAGTTGCCCAGTTCAAAACAATTTCTACAACTGATCTTTTCTGATCCCAGCTAATTTTAAGTTAAATGAGTCATAATGCTGGCTCCTCTGAGAAGGTAAGAACCTTAATTCTGCTTTACTGCATTGGAATATGTTATGTTGGTATAAAAACCTTTAAGCGTGTGGATTTTGTAAATACTTTTTGAACTCTGTTCACATGGCTAAACCAAAAAGTCTCTAAATGTGGTCTGAAGAAACGAGGTGTCCAGATTGTAATTAATACATTAGGTACTCTTCAACTCTGACAGAAATCCCAGCCACAGCTCCTAGAGAGTAAATCCCAGCAATTAAAATATACAAACAAGCTTCAGAGCTCTCTCTCAAACCACTCTGCAGTCATTTTTACCTCCAGGCACATGAATAGTCCAATGACTTCAATACAGCTCAAAGGTTGGCAAGATTAAGAAGTTTAGCCAACTCTATAAATATGAATGGCCCTCAAATAAATGCAGCAAATCAAACCCCTTCATTTTAGTGAGTTACAAAAGGAGTTTTGAATGGAAAGATGTAAAATAAAAAAGCTTGATGCTGCAGCCAGCGTGTTTGTTTTGAACTTAAAACTGCACCAATGTACACAGGAGAGTTATGTTCTGCTTCCACCCCAAATGCACCCTGCTATATTAAACCACCTCCCTTGGGATTGATCATACTCTGCCAAATTCTACAATGAAAGCCTGATCCAAAACTCATCGAAGTCTGCCGAAATATTCCAATTGATTGCAGTGGGCTTTAGAATAGGCCCACTTTGACATCCATTCAACTTTATTGAACTAAGCTTTCCTGTGGAGCTGCAGCAGCCAATAAGGCCATAATTACTTCAAACCCAACCTTTAAGGCCACTGCGAGTCATATAACATCACAGCAAGTAAATGACAGCAGAATAAATTCATTATTAATCTAGATTTTTTTTAAAAAAAGCATGTTTTTTGAGCTCACTTATTTTCCAGGTGAAGAAAACTTTCAGTTTGCCTTATGGATTTTTCAGTCTGAGTCACAAAGTACTTATTTATCACAGGCCACTGAAATAAGGTTTGCATGAGGATGATAAACATAGCACACCCGTGCAAAAGATGCACAAAAATTAATGTACTTGGGACTTTTGGCTGTCTGCTGGCAGCCAACATGAAGCACCTATTTTTTTTCCTGCCATAAAGTTCCACTGACATCAAAAGGAATTAAATATGAATTTGCTGCTCAGGATTTGACATTCTCCTTTGTCACCAAATCAATTCTCTGCTGGCTTAATGGACAACACACCTTTTTACAACAGGTCATCTCCCTTGGCTTGAGACACTAATTTTCCCACCTGTAATGCCATGATTTCAAGGAGATTAGTTCAGGAACAAGGATGCTTGTGCAAATATGGGCATAAAAGATAAGGGTCTTTTTGTGGGTTTATTATGTTCTGGATTGGGATGTTACTGTAAGAAAAAAGGTGGAAAAGCCCAAGAGAGAATTTACAGTCAAATCCATGGGAAACATTCATCTGTTTGAGTAAAGGAGTTTAGTAAATATCAATGGGAACATTTCTGAGCACTTCCTAAAGCACGCTTAAATACCTCTAGACTACAGGTAGAGGATGCCTCTCACGTCTTTTATAATGCCAGAGTAGGAGATATTACCCCGGATATAAAAAGGCCTAATAAAGAGAATTGCATATGCTGTTTTGCACGACTCTGAAAACACAACACTCAGCAAACAAGGTCTCAGGTTCAATAATAATTGTTTCTTCTGCTGATTGGAGCCTTCATTTGATAACATTATCTTAAAGGAATGATGTGGGTCTCCTCTCAGTTCTTACTTCATTAACTTTTCAAGAACCAGATGCAAATAATCTTTAAGTCTCTTTAAAAATCTGTACTTCTCTGGTGCTTCTGGATAACTCTCTCAGTGCCCAAAGACACACCTATATAATGGTACACCTGACAAACACCTGCTCACCCACAGGCTGCTTCCCTCCCTAAATCCTCACATTTCATCTTGCCCAAGAGGGGTAATTCTCAACTGCCTAAACTTAAGTACTCAAATGATAGCATTCTGCAGTCCTATCCAGGAAAGAAACCCCCTCTTGCTGCACAGTCCTACTGTTTCCATCAAAAAATATGGGAATTCTTTAAGTTAAGTCATGTTTCCCTGAAGCCCTGAATGACTGTGCCTTGTGTCCCACCTCACTGTTCTCACTGGGCAGATGATGGCAGTCAGCTTGTTAAAATCCTGAGTCTCTTTATAACCCATGAGAAGAGATGGAGTAAACATCAGGAGACTGCTGCAGTGCAAAGAGCACTTACGCTACCCTGAGAACTAGCAAAATGAATACAAGAACCGCACTGACTACAAAGTGCCTGCAGTCCAATCCTTCCTCTCACTTAGTGATGATTTTGTCCCATCCAGTTGCTTTGAAGCACTCAAGGAATCTGATCTACTGCAATTAAATACCACCAGGACGACTTGAAACCTGTGACTCCTACACATTTCTCAGAACCGATGAAAATAACAACCTAGCCTGTGGTTTCTTCTCTTAAAGATCCTCTCCTTCCCCATTCAGAGATCCAGGCGTCCTCATTTGGCGAGAATCCAGATAAAGGTGCATTTTACAAGTATGCCCTGGGCTGGAGAACTGTTTATAAACCGACCTCTGTTCAATCTATTATGCATGCATCCCCCGCTGGAGTATTTGTAATATGACCTCTGCATACCTGCCAAGGGCCGGGCTATCAGTTTGAAGCCCAAAGCATCTCCCTCCCTCCCCCTTTCCCTCTGCCTTACAGTGATCAATGAAGGCATCCGCAGTCCAAGTAGTTGCGGGATTACCTTTTCACACCTGCCCTGAGCCGGGATTTTCGTTTGCAGCCCCAAGCCCCTGTCCCCTCCCTTCTCCACTACAGACCGAGCCACCCCGCAGGGC
>VYZX01011323.1:43599-58120 GCA_013401335.1 Brachypteracias leptosomus
GGGTATAAAGAAGTACTGGGGATTGGGGAATGCAGTTCGCTCAGCATCGCAGCGCAAGCACTTCGCTAACTCTCGGCTCTATCCTCCTGCCGCCCTTCCTATCACCGCAACCGCGAGAAGTTTGCGCTTGTTTTTCTTTCCCCTCTTGTTTCAGTAAGTTTTAAAATACTGGCATTCCCAGCCAAGCCCGGCCGGCCATGCTCGCAGAGTCCGGACTTGTGCGAGTCACATTTGGGGGGTCACTCTCTCACATACACACACTCAGGGCCGCCAATGCAGCTCAGCTCCCGCTCCGCTCCTGGAGCGTCTCCGCGGATGCGGGGCTGCAGGGGTGGCCGCGGCGGCGGCGGGGCCATCCCGGCCGGGGAAGGGCGGCTCCGTGCGTGGGGCAAGCACGACCCCTGCAGTCGGCAGGAGGAAATCCGCCTGGGCTCGCCGGGGATTGCGGAGACCCCGGCAGGGCTGGGGGGAAGCCGGCTGCGACGTGCTCCGCGCCGCGGAGGGGCGGGGGGGCGGGCGGCGAACGCGTTTGCAGCGGGTGTTAATCTCTTTCCGCTCCTTTTGTAGCAGCAGGAGAGGAACCCCCCCCTCCCCTCCCTCGGCCGCCCGCCTCCCCCGGCATGCCGGCACTGCCCCGCTGAGACGTGCAGAGTTTGGGGTGAACTTGCACCTGGCCGCCCTGGAATAGAGACTCTCCGGACCGGATCGGTTGGGGTTTGTTGTCTATGTCTTGTTGGGAATTCTGGTGGATTTTTTTCTCGCTCGTGGAGGAAGAGCCCGGTGCTGGCAGTTGGCTTCGTGGTCTTTTTTGGAGGGCAAAGGAAGGGAAGGGATCTCGCTTGAGTCGTGCAGAGAGAGAGCTCGGACATGTGTTGTCAGCACATCTGGGGAATACAGTCTGCAAGTCCGAAAGGAAATTTGCTGGGATCGTTCAAACTGCGATATTGATCTTTGTTATTTTTTTTCGCCGAGGGATGCACTTGGCATGAGAATCGGAGGATGGAAATTGTTTGGGAGGTGCTTTTTCTTCTGCAAGCGAATTTCATCGTCTGCATTTCAGGTACGCAGTTAGCACAGAAAGGGTGTGGGGGGGGTGGGGGGTGATAGTGATGGTGGTGTAGAAATACCATACAGGGTTCCCAGGCTTCCCCTTAATAAGGGGCAAGAGGTACAGTCAGACCCAAATCAAAATAGTACTTGAAAAACACATGAATGATGTGTTGTGAGTGGGTCGTGACAGAAATCAGCCAACATCGATTCCACCCCCCGCCTTCCCTAATTCCAATACCTGTGTGGGGATTATGGTGCGTTGGTTGCAATAAATAAGCACTGTGTATTGATTAAGCAGGTGCTTGTAATTCCTAATGTACCTGGTTGTGATAATGAATCGCAACACTGCAGTAATCCCAGAATTTCATAGCTCCTGAAGTTCTTAAACTTGGTTGATCTGCAGATCTGAAAAGGTTTGCGATTCATTGTCGGAGTTGTCGTGTTCTGGTGCCACTGTTCGGGGTCTGCAAAGGGAGAAAGCAAGCTGAGAAACGTGCCTCTGCTTTTAAAAGGAGCTTTACTGTGGCTGTGGTCTGAAAATGAATTAAAAAAAAGCAGTAGCGCTGTTCAAAGAACTCCTCGGTGGCTGGGATTCCAGCTTTAGGCTTCTCATTTTAAGCTTGCAAAGATCTCTCTCCCCTCCAGTATGTAGAAGTCAGGTAATTTCAGTTGTCACCAGAGCTTGTCCAATTAATGAATAGGCACGGCCGGGTGTCTAGCGTAAAGGATTGGAACAATTTATTCTTGGGGAAAACACTCCCTTCTACTGCAAAAGCCCTGGCTGCCTTGTTAATTTGTCATGTCAGTCATGCTGGAATAATTATGTTGCAGGAGGCAGGAGTGGGGAGGTGGCCAGTTTTCTAGTTTGGGACACTTCAGGGAGCCCCATGGGGATCCAGGCTGCCTGCGTCTCCTGCTGTTACACTTCTCTGCAGGCTGCTTCTGCCCTCAAGTCATTGCATAAGTCTGGAAATGGGAACGCAAGCAACACAGGCAACACTGCTGACGGGAGGTAGTGGTTCCTGGAGGACATCTCGGTATCCAGCCTCCAGGTGCTTTTAGGGAGGGGGAGCTCCAAGGTCCCTTGGGACCATGCAGAGCTTGGCCTGGGCCCTCTCTCAGCCGCAGCCCCAGCCAGCAGCACCTGCAGCATCTCCCCCTGGCAGTGCCTGCGCCCGCTGCGTTTCTGCAGCGCTTCCTGACGGAGCCACCCTTCCAGCCCCTGGGCTGGTGACACACTAACATTCTGGGTGGCAGCATCTATGTTAATTTGTATTGCCTGCACCAGCCCCGAAACTTCTTTATTCCTGAGCAAATAGCGTTGCTGTCGGCTCATGGGGTACGTCAGCCCTTCTTTTATCCCTGCAGACTGGCACCATCTGCTCCCAGGCACCGGGACGACACTGGCAGCACCCCAGGCTGACCTTCCACTTGCACCCATTGGTATCATCAGAATAATTCACTCTCTCACTCTTTAGAACAGCAAAACCTGCTGCCTCTTGTCATTTAAATCTCACACTTATCTATTTAGCTCAGCATGATGTGCCACCTGTCCAGTTCTCCTCAAATTAGGCACTTCTTAAAGTACCACAGTGAGAATGGAAAAATGAAGCTCATCGCTTTCTTGGCCATTCTGACAGTAATATCCTGAGACAGAAAGAAGCTGTCCCATTCTGTGCAGGTCCTTATGCCACGCTTTCAGCTGCCAGTTTCCTCATCTCACCCCCTCCTCTCCTCATCTTCAGCCATGGGAACCCAGGCAGCTGAAGCAGATAGTGGGCTCAGTCCTGCAGGAGCTCTGCTCGCTCTCCATCTCCCTCTAGCACTCAGAACAGACTGACAGCCATCTCTGCTTTTTCTCTTCATTTTGTTCTTTTTTGGGGAATAAAGTAAATAAGTGAATGTGGGATGCTTCTGCTTCCTGGTTAAAGCTGTGGTTTCAAATAATTAACCACAGAGAGGATGTATGCATGCTTTAGCCTGCCTTTTTTTTTTTCCTAGGGATTTTTATTTTTTTCAGGAATCCTTACTATTTGTCATCTTGATAAAAAGGATTAAGATCTATAGATATCTGACTGGCACTAATGCTTTGTATCTTTCTTCTGTCATCCTTTTTACACTGCATTTTGTAGCATATTATCTAGCTGGGATATCTGGATACCAGTGTAGGTAAGAGGAGGTGTGATGAAGGCTGTTAAGGTTTGCTTCGACACTGGGTTCCAGAAAGTGTGTTTATAGCACATCAGCATTGGTCATTCATTCAGCATGTTACCTAAAAACCCCACTAGTTGAGCACTCTGCTGCAAATATCAGGAGTGTGAATGAAGTAGTGTGGTAGTATTATTTTTTTTCCTTTTTTTTTCTTTCTTACTAAGTCAGTTGTTTCATCAGTGAAGATGCCAGGCTGGTCTGCTCTGCGTGGATCTTTCCTGAACATTAGCAAACGCTTGACTCAGTGTCTGTTTAAACCTGTGATGGCCCTCCTGCTAATTCCAGTGGTTAGTTGGATTAGGGCCTATTAAGGGCTGCTCTTCAAAGGGATGATGTCAGTCACTGAATCAAGTAGACCATTATGTTAGTTTCTCATCATTAGTAAACTTATTTATTAAACATGGGCTCAATGATATGTCACGTTGTCTTTTGTTATGTATTTATGTGACATTTAAATAGAAATTATGCTTAATGTAGCACTTAGGCTGTGTTTCTTATTTAAAATAAACACTGTTATACAGTTGGCTTTTTGGTGCCTCTCGTGTGAATTCTTGTTGGACTTAGTATATGGAAAGTAATTTCATCTATTAAAAAGAGGCATCTATATTTTCAAAATATTTTATACCTAACATTTTTTCTCACTGTGTGTATCTGTGTGTATGACAGATTGCTGGGATGTGAAGAAATGATACTAAAATTTAGGAATATCTGTCTTTTTTAATTACTGGCCCTTATGCTTGTAACTGAACTTTATAAACTGAGTATTTTTTTGTTTCCTTGGCATACTGAATTAAGGCTTTTGCTACTTGAAATTATTTGTTTGAAAGGAAAATCTAGATTTTGTGCAGATGCACATGAGAAATAAGAACAGATTGAAGGACCACGAAGATGATTTCTACCCTTTAGGAAGGAAAGCCCTCTCTTTCCTTCTAAGTCATGATGTGTACTTATTCCTTTGAGTGGTAGTCTCTGAGGAAAAATAGTCATGATTTATATTATGACTTATGAGGATTTGTTCCTTATAATGATCCTACAGCATAGAAGGAACACAGGGTAGTGGAAGAGAAGATGTCCTGTAGATAGAATGCTGAAATAAGACCTCTCTGGTTGTTGTTCCTTTGAAGATGCAGATCATCGTGACATGGGGATTATACTGTTTATATAATAATAGTTGTTGGTGTGATGTCCAAAATTTCTTTCCTGGGTAATGCCACCAAAGATTAATTGGCATCAGTGTTGTCAGGTGGGATGTTGTTGATCCCATAATGGCTGCCACCTTTGCTTGCATAGTCATGAGCAATTTTATTCTGATTTATCAGCAATCAATTTCAAGAAAAAAAAGCAGGATGCTGTTTTCAAACCCTTGCAGGACACTTCATTTAAATAAGAAAATGCTACTGTCATGGACATTGATCAAGAAGGCTTCTATGTACATTTTCTGTTAATCCATCAACAAAATGATTTATAAAACCTGCATGTTCAACATCTTCATGGCTTCCTATGAATTGCTATATTAGCTCTTATTGTCTTGGCTTGTGGGAACTAATATGGATTAAATTCATGCAATCCCTACAGCTCTATTATTATCTGGAAGTATTTTCATCCTTTGCCATCGTCCTTAATCACTTAGGGGCAGATCCCTTTTGTGATGTAACTACTTTGGCCTGTCTGGCAGCACACGAGGGTCATAAATCATGTATCATGAACAACTAAGATGGTATTAAAAAAATCCTGTCTATCAAGGAGTTCCAGTGTGTATCAAGCATCTCATGTAGCATCTCCTGGCATTGAGAGCCAGGAATGTATTTGGAGCACAGTTGATTTTCTGTCTTGCTGCTTCTATAGTCTCTGAGCTCTTATTACCTGGCATAACACAGAGTTGTCCTATAGGAACTCTAAATTATGCCAGGGCTTGAATTATCTGCTGAATGATGGTCTGTAAGGTCTGATCACTCTTCTCTTAGCATTGTACAACCTGAGATAATTCAAGCTAAAGTAGTCTTGTAGAAGAGAAGAATATCAAGGCTCTAATGTCCGTTGGTGAATTACAGTGAATGGTTCATTGCTGTTTGGACAAAAGTGTTGAAACCAAGTCAGTTATTCTCAAATAGTGATACAGAAATAGCCTTTCTGGCACTTTTAAGTAAGAAATGTAATATCCTAGGGGAAGGAATTATTCATAGCATAGATAAATATATATGAGAGGAAGTAATCCCTAGGCATATAGGAAGGTATAACATGCAGCCTGGTGCATCTGGTAACTAAGAGCTTTTGGCATGCAGTCCATTATAGTATTCTTCCCTGCTTTGTCCTGTCTCCACAGCTTCATGTGTGTGGGCAAACCTTCATGCCTGCACCGAGTTTGTTGATGTTACTGCAAATCCACGTGGATCCAATCCTCCTGCTCACATTCAAACACAGGATGGAGGCCATATGTTGGATCCAAAGACTCTCAGTTCCTTAGCACTTGAATGCTTTCTCACTTCAAAGATGTTGCCGCCTTTTCAAAAGGTGTGAAGATGTTTCTGCTTCAAAATTCTATGGAAATAGCCTTGTAGCTTCCTATAAATGTCTGGTTTACTTTGGGGTTTTTTTTTTGGTGTCCTGTATCTTTCATCATTCTATTTTTATTGTTAGTTTTACAGCTAGAGCGTGACCAGATAGGCACTAAAGTGCCAAAACACACACATATATTTAGCTTATGTAAAGGTAAGAAGGGAACATTTATGAATAGTTTTGCACATATTATGCTGAGCTATATTCCAGCCAATAAACTGACAGAAAGAAGCTGCTATTCTTTTCCAGAGCTCAGTGATGAAGATACCCAGTTTTCAAAGGGGCCTCTTTGCCTTGTTCTGTTGCCTTGTTAATGCAACTGAATTAGATACCAAGTCTCCAATACAAAATCACTAAAACCAGGAACGAAACCCCAACTCAAATAAGCGCTCTCGATTTAAGGCTTTTCTTTAAGATACAACTGATGTTATAGAAAAGTTTTGCCTTTGATATTCTTGGAAAGGTTCCAGTTTTTAAGTCTACAACAGCTTGATTTGAAATTCAGCAAGGATGGAAATGGTTTTCCATTTGCATTATGAATATTCCTTCTATACCAATGAACAAGCAAATTCTGCTTACCCTAAAAGGCTGTTTTGCTTATTTGTTGCTCTTGGACAAAGCATCACTTCCTTTCCTGGCTGAAAGGTAATTTAGGGGAGAAGGGAGCTGCTGTTTTCATTGTTACTGATTGTTTATGGCTAGACTTCACATGGCAAAGACTGAAGTGGATGATTGGCCCATCTGGGCTGTTAATCAAAGAATATATAGAACTGTTTTATCATTATCTCATTACCAGCTCAAGCAGCAGACAAAACTAGATGACAGTTATGGACAACACTGATGTACTGTGATAAGTGCTGTTTGGCTCCTGTCTTTTTTTCATCTGAACTATACATCATGTTGGAAGAAACAGAAAAGAGGAATCAGATTTTTTTAATGACTTGTTTAGAGGCAACACTGTTTAGTGTGACTGCATTTCCATGTGATGTTATCAGAAACTGCAAAAGTGCCTGTCCATACAGTGGAGAATATCAGTTAGCAAAAAAATATATCCATTGTGATAGATTAGTTGAAATATTAATGGTAAATAAATATGGAGAAAAAAATTTAAAAGGATGATACTCTGGCATTTAGGAGAGTTTGCAGCCCAACCTGTTTATGGTTGAATGCAAAGCAGTAGAATATTTTATTGTTGTTTTAACCATTGATGGTTAAAAAGCTGACCAGAGTCTTCTGATGGAATTTCTTGAAGATAAAATAGGAAGTTATTATCATCATAAAAACAGAGGACTGAAATGTTTAGCCCTATCTTCTGTGTAGTAGAGTAGGCTTTCTGGTGATGTAGACAAGTACTGGGTGCCATATAGGAACGTGGGTGTCCATAAGTGTAAACTTCTAATTTATCAAGATGGGAAACATTTTCATGTGATGCTTAGCAGCTGACAGTTGAGTTAAGAAGACATAAGGAAACCTGTATTTACACCCACCTTAAAAGACCTTGGAACTCTGAGAATATTATAAATGGCTGTAGTATTAATGAGACTTGGGCCTTACAAATTGCAAAAACTTGAAAGCTTGACAGTGAGAAAAGCTTTAAATGGCAGGTCTGTGTGCTCCTGTGGAGTGCCAGCTAGAGCCTATCCAGGATTCTGTCCCTAAAATACTTAATTTTCTTTCATTCATCTTGAAAAATAAGGTGATCAGTTTCCACAAACATAGTATACTGAAACCAATGGTCAGAACTAAAGAAAAGAATTGTTTTCGTTCTTTGATATATTTCCCCATATGAAAACATTTCTGGTTTAAATTCATGGATCTGTAGCATTTGTATTTCTGTAGTAAAATCAGTATTAAGTGCCCACAGTTTTACCTTTTGTATATTATTGCCAGAAAATTATCACAGCAGCTGTAGTTCACAAATAAGTAATTAGAATGTACTTTTAAACAAGATAATAAGTATAGAGAGAAGATAATATCCATGTTATCTGTTCATTTTGACATTTTTTCTTCCTCCTTGTATCAATAGTGCTTAACTTATGAAGCTCAGAATACTGTATGTTTGTCATCTGGCTTCTAAGTATGGAACAGATAGAGTTGTGCAGTGAGTGGCCCAAAGTGGCTTCTAAGCACATTCATAGAGGAGGAAGCTAAGCAACATTATCCTCCCCCCTCCCCCCCAAATGTGTTGACATCTCTAGCTTTTGTAAGTAGCATTTGAGTGGATGGATTTAGAGGGAAACATGTTTTTTCTTGTCAGTTTTGTGGGTTGTTTCCAATTTAAGTTCTTTCCTACCATTAACTACTATAGTGCCCTGTTCTGCTTCAGGAATAGTCATCAGAATGGAGTTTTTCTGTTCTGCTATAAGACTCTAACAGAATTTGCCTTACTAATGCTAAAAGAAAAAGATAATGAGTAATGAAGAAAGGTCTTTTGATATGTGCAACTACAGAAAACTGCACTGTTTGAAGTGATGTTGGAATTCCCATGTCCTCCAGCAAAACCTATCTGAAAAGCTGTACTCCCAGTAGGATAGTGGTTGGGTAACTGAAGGAGCTGCTCAGGAAGGATTGCTACTGCCACAGCAGATTTTGTGTGGCAAGGTGACATACTTGAGCTGGCTAGAAAGAGCATTAATTTCTGTCTGCCATCATAGCAGAGAAAATAAACTCTTTAGGAAAAAGGTGGTGCTGAAGATTTGTGCTTGCTGGCAAAAAAGGATAATAATGCTTTAGTAATGTCCCCTGAAAGTGAAATTTTAGGAGAATGAGCTGCTTGTTCATACAGACGTGGATTGCTATAACATTTGCAGCTGAGGTGTGTTATTTCCCATGTGGGAAGCTGCAGTTCTGGAAGGGAAGGGCTGATGCTGCTGGAAAGAAAAGGTGTTTGATTGACCCTGTGCTCGTCCTAATCCTGCTGTTTGGGATTGTGTGAACAGCTTCTGACAGGAGATTTCTCTGAATGGGTCCGGATTTTTCTAAGAATGAAAGGTATGAGAAGAGCTTTGTGTCATATTTCAGTCAAAAAAGAAAAGATGAATTTCGGTGGCAGAGCTTGGAACAGTTTGCAGGGAACATACAGTGTTGGCCACACTTTCACAGATGGAGAAACTGGGGTAAAATGTCATGTGAAAGGTCACCCACCCAGCAGCAATTTAAGTCATTTCAGTCCATTTTCACTCTCATTTCTACCTTGCAACACTAGGATTATTCTTCCTTGCTTTGGTGAGGGTATGACACTGAATCACCTCACTGCAGCGAGGGAGCATGAGGCCTCCATGGCGCCAGGGTCAGGAGGGAGGGCAGTGACAGGCCCTGGGATAAGACCACAGGCTCTGCAGCCTTGTCCCCCACCCTTGGGGGTCCGGCTGCTTTGTCTGTGTCAGCTCTGGTCCTGCACAGCTGAGTAGCCTTGGGTCAGGCTGTGGGGAAAACTGTGGGACTCCATGTCTGGTTCCTCAGCGGCTCTGAGCTGCCTTTAACCTTGGCCCTGCCCTGCCCTGCCCTCAGCCCTGCTGCTCCTCATCTCGCCTGCCTGATTTGAAGTCCAGGGCCCAGCTGAGCAGCAAGTTCATGGTCATTTCTGTTCCTTTGCCTCTTGACTTGTGCAGTTCCCTTCAGCTGGATTGATCCTCAATGTTTAGACTTGTGTGGCTTCCCCGGGAGGGAAGGGGCACAGAACGGGGCCTGATGTGCCCTCTCGGAGGCTGGATCCCTCCTTCTCTCCCTGCTTGTGCATTATAAGGTATTTTTTTCTCCTCATAATAATAGCAGTGAAGTTATCGTGAGGTATAATTATGGTATATTTAAGAATTCTATCAATTAGAGTTTAACTTAAATTGGTTTCCAGGAATTAGTGTGATAGGTAAAATTGAGACCCACACAAGGTTCCTCCATAAAATCTCTTAAATTATTAACATTCATTCAGTTGGCCTCTTTGTGTTTTTATTGTGACTATGAGTAGCAAACAGGTTTCTCAAAGTGCAGCACTTTGCCTGCCTCATGTTTCCCATCCACTTGGCACGTATGTAGGTAACATAGAAAGTTAAGGGCACCAGAGGTTTTGGCCCTAAATTTTCTCTTTGGAATTTACTCTCTCTGAAAACCAACAGGTTCCTTTACATACTGATGCAGTTGTTGGATATACTGTGAATTTATTTTGGGAGGCAAAATCCTCAACCCAGGGCATTTGACCCATGGTGTCTGTAACTCCAAACTTCTCATTTTACAGTATATTCACCTGGCTTCACCATTTGCAGGGTTTTTTGTTCACATTCATATTTATAAGTGCTATCTTATAGTATTTTTTTATGCCTGCTGGAAAACAAAGTAATCTACAAGGACTCCACAGTCTTCTCTCATTTGCCCAGATGATCCTGAGGGTACTGTGTGGCAGTTAGTAATTGCAACTGGGATTTAAAGTTATCTGCAGATGCATAATTTTTATCTTCAGTAGCCCCCTTGGCACTCTCTCCAAGTTGTTAACAATTCATCTTTGCCAGTCTATAATTGTGCCTTTGCTCTAGAGTCATAGGTATTTAGCTCACTGTGGAACAGGATGCAAAACAGAGTAATAAATAATATGATTAATTTTTATTAGGTAGCATAAGTATGTTTTCATACTTGTGAGCTAAAACCTTAGTCATCCTCTTTAGATTTTATTGTGATACATTAATACACAGATTCAGCAAAATGCAAAACTTAAAAGACGTGCTTAAGTGTTTTGCTGTATCTGAGTCTTAATATGTAATTGTATAAAACAACTTAGATTAAGGATGTGCTGAAGTGCTTTGCAAAAGCAAGGACTAGCAGTGGTATATATAATACAAAATCTTTGGAAAGTCCAGCTAATATGAGCAGAAATTTTCATAATCTCTGATTAAATTACACAGTTGTGTAGAAAACAGTTTTTTATCCAGGTAAAATCATCTCAGTTCTTTGTGTGGTAAGTGAAGATATGGACTTTTCTAGTATGACTAACATAGCAAGAGAAGCTGTACAATCAGAATTAAAATAATCTGGGCTCTACATTGTTAATTCTTACCTTATGGATGCCCTGAATGAAACAGACACCATTTTCCACAATAGCAAACAGATCTCCCCTGGACTAGGTAGACAAAACCAAACACTAAAAAGTGAACTAACAAGAGGTGAGTAGTAATTATACACAATGCTTTTCATGTATGAATTTGTTCCACTTTTTTTCCAGCACAAATTTTAATTCTATTTTGATCAGACCTCAAGTTTTGCTATAAAGAGGACAACCTGTGTCAGACACAGGTGGTGGGGCTGCCTGCAGTGACTGGTGGGACAGCAGCACAGCCAAGTTGTGGGGTGAGGGAAGACCTGGTAGTGCCAACAAGGTGCTTGGGAAACCTCCTGCCAGTTTTGTGCAAGCAGCTGGCACTGTCCAGATTGCATAAGCAGAGTTTAGTCAGATAGAGGAAACTTCTTGTGGGTGGAAATAAAATGAAATTATAAAATTACTTGAGGTTCTGTTTATCCCTCTGAGACCAAAACAAGCCACACATGCCCTCTCTATGGCTGAGAGAAGGTGGTAGCATATTCAGTGTGTATCACTAGAAGAATTCCTCATGTTTTAAATGAGGTAAGGCTTTATATATGATATTATGAATAAATATGACCATTTGTGTTGATGAAAGGAGTCAAGTCCCTGGTGCCTGCCAGACTGGTGTGGACATACACAATGTCTACGTGATACACAGAAGACAAAATTGGTTTTGACTGAATAAATAATAACAGTCTAGCTCTAAACTAAGTTTTGGTGTTAAACTGCAGCACAATTACCTCATTACTAGGTAGTAGAACTATTTTAAAACCATATATATTTTATATACATTGAATTTAAATCATTTTTTGAAAGATCTCCCTTTCAGTGGTTTTCTCACTTGATAAATTTTGTGGAGGACCAAATGATGAATTGTGTCTTGATCACATAATATCATTGTATTACTGGACACCTAAGAATTAACTCTAGTCACTGAATGCCTCAGAACTTAAAATCTTTGAAATAGAGCATTTTTATATATAAAACCAGAGTAGATGACACAATACTATTGCATTACTTTTAAAACTCTCTTAAGTGTTTTGGATATAACTTTCACTGTTATTATATAAACTGTACAGAAATAATCTGGCATTTGCTTGGAATGACAGTCATCAATTCCTACACGTTTATTTAAAATCTTATGTAGAAACAAAACAGCATTTGTTGTGCACAAGTTTGTTTTGGCTATTTTACCAGGGAGAAAAGCAAGGGTTGCTAATAGAGGCTGAAATAAAGTGTGGAATAAAATCTTCAAATCAGCTCTTGGATCACAGAGGAATTACTCTGTCATAAACACTGGCATTGAGTTCTGTTAAGTATTAAGCAGAAGTCTCTTGGTAAATAGTCCCATTAGAAACATACTGTGACCTCTGCTGCTGGGATTCAGGTATGTGAGAGAACCGTGCTTAGGAGCTTTACCAGTCATGTGGTCAGAATGATTTTCAATCACTTTGGTCATTGCTGGATTAAAATTGAGGCTGCAGAGATTAATGGTCTGTTGTTACTAATCCACTAAACCCCTGTTCCTAGATCTTTTAAGTTGACTGAACGTATAGATTGTTAAGTTACTGAGAGATATGGATTTATAATGGTTTTAACTATCTTTCTTGATGTTTGGTGTGAGCAGTATCCTATTATTTGTTGCTCTTTGAGAGAGTGATCTTGGCTGTGAATGGAAGTGAACTTATGCTTTTTGATTTCTACTATTCTATAGCACAGTAGAAGTGTGTATCATCTGAAATGTATGTGGGTGAAGAAAGCCTTACTATGTTTAGATAAGAACTGGCATTAGTAGAAGCTCAAATAAGAACAATAGAAATTAAATCTTGTTTTCACATTGTTGGTACAAATGGTGGCCACTGCCCTTCCTGTCTCCCTTCAATCTGTCTGCTATTACCAGTGGTTTTTGTCCCCTCAAGTGGTTTTATTGACATTTGAAGATGTGGCCAAAAGCAAAATGTCTGTTCAAGCTTTTGGGAAAGGATGTTTTCTAAGCTAGTGCAGTACTTGGAGTATCAGGGCTCAGGGCTATTCCCAGAGATCTAGCACAGTTAGATGTAATTTCAGTACTTAATTTCTGTGCAGGTGTAACAGGTTTTCCCCAGGTGAAAAACAATGTACCAAGAAAAAAAAAAAGATGAAAGAAATGAGAGAACAGTTTCTCCATCTACTGAGACATGAGGAAACTTTGGGCACACAGTGTAGTGGTTTGGGTTTCAGCAGGGATCTGTAACAAGATGCATGAAGAGAGATTTGAGAGGTCTCTCTCCATCAGTACATCATGGGAGAGACAGGAGTTAAGGGAGGGGGAACAGAGGAGGAAATCAGACTGTGACAGGGGCTGGGAGACTTCTGGAGGCATTTAATCTGAATGGGTAGCTTTCCATTAGGCCAGGAGAGGGATGGAGCCCTCATGTCTGTATTTTGGACCCTATTTACCACATCTGTGTTAAGGTTGCAGATTGGAATTGTTTTGGCTTTCAGGGGTTTGCAATTTTATGAAACACTCCATTTTAAAAGTGCAATTAAAAAAAGAAGAGCTTGATTTTGAGTTGTAGAAGAATGTAAACTATATTCTTTAAAATTTTTTTTCTGTTGGTGAAAGGAGTCAAGTCCTCAGCACCTGCCAGACTGGTGTGGATGTACACAATGGCTCCATGACATACAGAAGATGAAATTGGTTTTGACTGAATAAATAGTGACAACAGTCTAGCTCTAAACAACTAAGTTTGGGTGTTAAACTGCAGCATGACTACCTCATTAGTGGGAAGCATGCTTGAATTATCATCTGATCATGTCTTGCTCTAAATGTGGTATTGATTCCTATCATAATATGCTGAAAACAGTGCAGAAGATGCAGAAAAGTCATAGGCAAGCTTACTTTTGCATTTTAACTGCATTTGCATTAATCTGCTTGGGAGAGGGGAGTAAGCTTTGTTTGTAATTTGTATGAAGTAATAATCCATTAAAATCACTGAAAAATAATGCATTTCTGAATTAAAGGGTATGTAATAAAACCTTATGATTATTAAATTACTACAACTGTATTCTACATGTTTATACTGAAATACAGCAAGATAGCCCAGCTTTAACTTTATAATTGACTTAAACTCTGTCAGGGAATTCTGGTGATTAAAATAAACCCTTTATTTCATGCAACCATCTCTGTTTCTGAACCCTGGTGACTTGGCTTATTCTTCTGCCTTCTGGTTATCTCAGTAATAGTATGTCTTGATTAAGGACTGCAAGGAGCTTTNGTTGGAAAACATTACATACACCAGGTAGTATCCCTGTGTCCCTGTAATGGATTTGTGACTGCCTAAGGAAAGGCTTCACAGAGCAGGTTGAGTTGTCCTAGCTAGTAACTGGACATGGCTCGTGCTGTCAGCCTTAGCTTTCTCTGTTTAGACACTTTAGGGACCAGGGGCTTGACTGTCTGTTGTCTGGCATCCAGAGGAGTTTTTATAACTCCACTGAGCAAGTGAAATACTGTGTTAGAATGCTAGCAGTTTTTACTTGCTTGGCTTGAGTGCAGACTAACAGGCAGCCAGATCCTGTGTTTAGGTAAATCAGTGTAAGTCAAAAGATCTGTCTTAGTTTGTCAGAGAAAGGAGCTGCCCCAGAGCCTGGGGGCTG
>VYZX01011324.1:2370-26965 GCA_013401335.1 Brachypteracias leptosomus
CCTGCTGCACCACTTAGACACATACAAGTCTATGGGACCAGATAAGAAACACCCAGAGGTGCTGAAGGAGTTCATGGAAGTGCTCATCAAGCAACTTTCCGTCATTTTTCAGCAGTACTGGCTAACTGGGCAGGTTCCAGTTGACTGGTGGTTAGCAAATGTATTTGTGCCTGACACTGACTGGCAAATCAGTTGTGCTTAACATGGTTAGGGCCCCCGCACAGGCAACAGTCAGCAGCAGGATTACAGTGGTGACTAGAATACAATGCCTGCTGCCTGTAGCTCAGTATGCTTACTGTCACACTTCTGAATATCTCAAATCATCATTGTATTTATCACAATATTAGAATAAAGTGTTATAGTGCACATTATACAGAGAACTTGAGGTGCAGATTTACTGCATCACTTCTGTGTCATGACTGTAATAATACTTCAAGGTGAGCAGAGTACTCAAATTAGGGATAAATTTATTAACTTAGTGAACATATTACAAAACTGTATCTGAACAGGCTGAACTAACCTGTTTCCCCAGAAATGCAAGGAAGAAAAGACTTAACTTTCCATTTTCTCCAAAATTAATACCTTTAGATACCTTTTTTTCTTTGTAAATCCATTATTAGTCTTACTGAAATGGCAAAGAAATTCTTGCAGAGATGCTGGACTACTTAATTTAGATATAGATTTTAAGATCTATTATATGCCCTGAAAAGCAATAAACTTGATGATAAACTATGGATATTGAAGAATATGATTGTACTCACAATTTACCCTATGAGTAAACCTACCATATGGGAAAGATTTCACTTTGTGATAAAGTATCTGACATAGTAGTGGTCTTAGTTTTCTGAATCAATTCTGAACCCTGTTGATATATGAAAAATAATTCCAAAAATGGTAACAGAAAATAAAGAGGCTTTTGGGAAAAAAAACAAAACAAACAAATGTTGGGAAAAAAATCTACAAATACTTTAAAAGATAATTAGAATAAGGATATGACTATGCATGAAAAAGGAAAGGCAATGAAGTGTTGTATGACTGTGCTTTTCATGGATGACAGGCTTGAATTTTCTCTGGCTTTGTTACTTTTATCTGAATACTAAGATTTCTTCTATTTGGGGGTGAGAAGCTGGATGCTTGAATTAGCAAATGTAGAAAAAAATCCTTGTTTTTCACACTATGATTAAATACAATTTGTATAATTATAAATAAGCTGTTGCACCTGAAAATAATAAATTCATTGAGAAACCAAGAGTTGTTTTGGGCTTTCTGACTTCAGTAATCTTTTTCTCCAAAACATTAATCACATGAAGATATGTTAGAATCAAAGCCAATCTATCAAGCTGTTTAAAGTAATAAGGAAAGGAAACCTCAGACATAATTCACTATTGTGCTATTCCAGTTTTATACTAATGGAACTCCACAGGTTTTTTTGCTTGTGAACATTATGAAACAAGTTTAATTTATTAGCTATTCCAGTAGACAAAGCACCACAAAGTGCATTCACCAGCAGTTTCCCAGAATATCCATTCCCTGGAACACATAAGAGCATAAAGTGTTGAAAGGCTTTAATAGCAACTTGCTCAGCTTCTGTGTCAAAAAGGCAATGCATAACCTCAAATTCCAGCACAATGAAATTAGTCTATTCAAAAGTGGTTCCCTGTGTATTACTTTTATTAACATTAAACTAAATGTGAGATGGAAATCTGATCTTTTTTTTCTTCTCCCCCCCCACCGAAAAAGCTTTAACAAAGTTTGGGGAATATCAGAGTTATTGTTACGGCCATTGCTTGTATGTAAAAGGATCAAGCCATTTTGCCTACCAAGATGTTTTGCATCCAATCCTAGATCTGATTCTTTCTTCACCTACGTAGCATTGTACCACCAGATAACTTCAGAGGGGCTCCTTCTGATTTAATTCAGTTTAGCCAAAAGAGAATGACATTGTGCTGCTAGAAGATGTAAACTCCAATACTTAATTCCCTGGACATGCAACTAATGAAACTGCATATTTTACAAAGGTTCTGAAATGTATATATATATTAAGAGTTTTATTTGTGATGTGTTCATTCTCAGCTGTCATCAGTGTCAGCTTTCAGCAGGTAAACTTCAAGAATCTACGAATTAAACTAATAAAACTCTCCTTGATCTGCTAGAAGAAACCTGCATTCCTATTTGCCATTCTTTCTTTAAGTTAACTATAGATTTTATACATACTTGTTTCCACTACTTTTCATAAAGGAGTGAATTCAGGTGTTGCTATAAAAAATTACTCAGTGGAGTAATTTCATTATAAGTTAACCAAAGTGATGTATTAATTCTGTCAAAGGTATCAATTAGAGTTCTTATAGTTTCACTTAAAGATATGAAAATATGAAACATCTCATTCTTACTGGAGCTGTAAAACCAATTCCAACCACAAATTTAAGTCATACATTTAAGTTTCTTCTGATACTTATCCTAACACATTTTATGGACACAAGAACCAAGTTACAACAAGAAGTTGTAATGAGCATAATCATAATAGAGATGGTTTCTTCATCATCAACTCTCTTTTTTTCCTTTCTTTCCTCTCACTTTGGGAATGACATGTCATGGATATTCATATAATTTCCAATACCAAGAGCATTTTAACACAGCCTTGCCTATATTACTTGGAAACATTTTGCCTTCCATGCTTCAGATCTCAAATGTATTTCTGCATATGTTTGACATTTAAAATTAAATCTATGGCTTGCATAATTGTTAACTCATTTTTGAAAGATTAATTTTTTCATTATCACTTTTTCTAGGCCCTCAATTTCCCTTTCACAAGACTGGATACAATTGTATAAACTTGTGTAAACTATTTGGATTGCATGACCTGCATTTTTGACCTGTCTGACTTGAATAGCTCTTTGGAGTTTCCCTAGTTGAAACAAACCTTTGCCACGTGCTCCCTGTCATAGGAATATGTGGTGGGTTCACCTTGGTCACTAGGTGCACACCAAGCCACTCTATCACTCCACCTCCTCAACAAACAGTGGAGAAAACATGATTTAAAAGTTCATGGGTTGAGATGAGGACAGAGAGATCACCTGTCAACTACCATCACAGACAAAACAAACTCAACTACGAAAAATTAATTTAATTTATTACCATTTAAAAGCAGTAGCATAGTGAGAAATAAGAAGAAATCTAACTGTTCCCTCAACCATTTCAGGATCAGCTTCACTCCTAACTTCTCATACTTCCTTCCCTCTAAGCAACAGAGAATGGGGACAGGGAGGTTGCAATCCGTTCATAAAACTTTGTCTCTGCTGCTCCTTCCTCTTCATGCTCTTCCTCTGCTCCCGTGTGGGATATGTCCCATGGGATACAGTCCTCCTTGACCTTCTCCAGTATGTCTTCCCCACAGGGACAGATCCTGCTGGAAAGCCTGCTCCTGTGTGGGCTTTCCACAAGGTCACATCTTACTTCAGGGCACTTCCACCTGCTCCAGTGTGGGTTCCTCCATGGGCTGCAGGTGGATATCTGCTCCATCATGGACCTCCATGGGCTGCAAGTGACCTGTATCACCATGATCTTCACGATGGCCTGCAGGTGAAACTCTGTTCCAGTGCTTGTAGAATCTTCTGCCTTTCTTTTTTCAGTGACCTTGGTGTCTGCATAGTTATTTCTCACACGTATTTTCACTCCTCTCTCAGGTGCTGTTGTGAAGCACATTTTATCCCTTAAATATCTCACACAGGCATTACTGATGTCGCTATCAGCTTTGGCCAGCATCAAGTCCATCTTGGAACCTGCTGGAACTGGCTCTATCTAACATGGAGGCAACTTCTGGGGTTGTCCCACAGAAACCAACCCTGCAGCCCCCCTAGATACCAAAACCTTGCCACATAAACCCAATACAGACTATTAATCTGTAAGTAGCCTTGTGGTGAAATACAACTGCATAGAATAATTCCATATTTAGCTATTTCTTAAGGGCCCACATCATGGCACTCAAAGACATTCAGCACCTGTGTCTTCCCATAAATTATTTTCGTCTTTGTAACATATACACTCAATATTAAAACTGACACACACCTCCCACTAACCACCCTGACTGTTTGCAGCACAACAAATTTTACACCAAGGTGGAGAAAAAAACTCCATTAGTGATATACAAGAAGTTATTTTAGTCACTGAGGCAGAATCCAAATCCTTCTGGAAGAAAAACTTCATACAAGTTCAAGTTCGAACTTTAGTGTTTCTTTTGGAAGAAAACAAATAAGAACAAATCTTTCCTTGAGTAGCAGATTATCAGCTGTAACACCACTCTTTCACAAAGTTATGCTTCAGAGAAAGACTTTCATACTTCTTCCATACCTCAAATTGCTGTAGGGTAATTTGACAAGTGATTTCCGAACTGTCAAAACTTTTAGCAGGAGAACTGTGGGAGCAGATGCAGTCACAATGCTTTGTAGGAAATTTAAGTATTTTAAGCAAGTGAGTATCTGTAGGCAGGTGTTTTATAAGGATTCCATGTGGTTAAGTATTGAAAATACTAAAATTCTACCAATTAGACACTGAATAATAAGATTTTGAAAATATGTACGCTACTTTGAGTTAATGAATTTTGTTTACATTTCCTATAAGATTTTGCCTTTAATCATTGTCTTATGTAATCATTCTAATTTAACTGCTTTACTTAGATAGCAGGAAAAAAAATCTCTTCTTTTTGTATGAAGCACAAAAAACGTAAAAACCACAGTGCAGCTTCCATTTTGGCCTTAGACTGATATTGAACTATGGAGGACAATTCAAACTTGAAGTTACATGAAGAAATGTAACTGTGTTCATAGGGAAAGAGAATGGTTGAACTGTTGGACAAAAGAGACAAATAAGAGAAGTTTGAATAAGAGAGGAATTAAATCAAATATGTTTTACTTTGAAAAGAGTTTTTTCTGCTTTTTTTACCCCTCTGTAAATCATAAATATTTTTCTTTATGCTATAGCTGATTTCTGTGAGATTTTCTGTTTCAGTGCCTGTGCTGTTAGCAATCTCCTTCCTCAGGCCAACACCAAGCTCAGCAACATCCCCTCAGCATAACTTCATCTTTTATTATTCTTCATCTGTTTGCTATTCTCTGTCTCTAATCAGCCAAGGGGGAACACACCACTGAGAGAGAGTTCAGCAAGCTGCCCCCAACAGAAACTCTTCCAATTGGCCTCAAAGGGAGCTTTCTTCAACAGGATCTCTCTTCAAACTGATCGGCTCCTTGTTGCTTCTTCTCATGAACTGGTCGGTTCCTGGTTGATATAGCTCTAGCCTTGCCCACCACCCCAACAATGACTACCTGGGGGAAGGCAGGGCCTCACACAGGTGGGCCAAGTTCTGTCTCCAGGGTCTGAAACCTCTTGGCGAACAAGACACACTGCTGGGTTGTGACTCATCCATAGGTCAACTCCAACTCAGGGCTCACAGCCCAGGCCCTAGCACTTCAGTACCTCAAGAAATCAGAAGGAAAGGATGTGGTTCATATACAAGGGAGGCTCTTAATTTAGAGATGGTGGAGCCAGTTCCATCCAGAACTTTACAACTCTATAGAATCTTTGTGTATCTCTTTTCCTGCTGTGCCAACTATGGACATTTACTAGGTCTAACCATACCTGGCAATGTATTGTGCCTGTGCCTGTGCAATGGGGAACCTTCCCTGGGGATCCTTGCAAACTCAAAGGTGTTAGAGCCCTCAAGACATATTTCATGAATGGTGCTGAAATCTTAGGCCTCATTTGGAGAATATGAGACTTGAATTGAAGCAATTTTTTAACTGTAAATCCATACTTTTTTCTTTGAAATTTGCCCTTAAGCACCTTCAAAATCTTAATCTTAAAAAAATCTTAATCTCCTTCAAAAATTATGAGTTATGAAAGGGGGGAGGGGGAATTGTTACTGTTACTATTGCTAACAATGAAGTAATAGTGGTGTTTTGCCCTTTATAATCTGGTTAGTACAATTTATTTTCTTTTATTAAATAAAAGCATAGACTCATAGAATCATTATGGTTGGAAAGAACCTCCAGGATCATCAAGTCCAACTTTCATCCCAACATCTCCCTAACCACTAGACCATAGCCTCAAGTGCTACACCTACTCATTTTTTAAACCCCTCCAGGGATGGTGACTTCACCACCTCCCTGGGCAGCCTGTTCCAGTGCCTAATCACTCACTCAGTAAAGAATTTCTTCCTAATATTCAATCTAAATATGTATATATCTGCCTACAGATATGTACAATCTTAGAAAATCAGTCTTAGAAAAGTTGGTTAAAAACATTAGTCAAAGAAAACAGAAAAGGTGCCAATCCCATGACTTTTGCAATATTTCCCATAGAGTATGATAACTGTATCACAAACTTCATGTACATCTTGCTGGGAACTTACTTCATAGGTATGGATGTTGAAAAGACAGTCCACTTCTGTAGTACCAGAGAGTACATAAATTTGTTGTAAGTCCATTGAATCACTCATTTTTACCTCTTTTTTTCTCATGCAATTTCATTACATGTAATATTTTGTCTTCTTTTTCATCTTCTCTGAATTAATAGTTGGTAAACTGGTGGCTTTTCAAATGGATGCCAACTATTACCCCTGTTTAATTGCTAGCAGATAAACAGATTATAATGGCTTGCAAGTTTCTGGTTCATTGACTCCATACTTTTTTTTCCTTTCAATTACGGGATGCAAATTAGATACCTAAAAGTAACATAATCTTCACCTTACAAAGCTAAGTGACAAAATCCCAACCCCAAAGGAAAGCCACCTTCTTGCCAATGTTGTAATTGTTTATAAAATCTAATAATATTTTCCTTAGGACAGGTCTAAATGGTTATTGTAGGTTAAAATCTACAACATCTTTGACGCAATCCCAGAGATCAACTTTTGGAGATAAAGTACTTCACTGATCTGCAAAACTGGACACGAACTGGAACATGTGAAGTTCCGTCTGAACATAAGAAAACAGATTTTTCTGTGAGGGTGGTCAAACACTGGAACAGGTAGCCCAAAGAGGCTGTAGAATCTCAAAGATATTCAAAAACTGACTCAGCATGGTCCTGGACAACCTGTTCTAGGTAGCCCTACTTGATCTGGGGAATTGGATAAGATCTCAAACTGTTACTTCCAAATAAAATGATTCTGTCATTCTGTGAATCAAAGATTCACTAACTGAAGTTGATTACCTTCTGGATCACATTAATCAGTTTTACTCTTTAGAGTGTGAAAGATATGCTGTCCTCATATAATGGGGATGATTTTCTTTTTTCAACAGAAATAAAAATCTTTTTATGATAGTTTATTGGTTTTACTATTTTTATTTGAACATTCAATGTTCATACTGAATAAAGACTCCAGAAACATCAAGTCACAAATCTCACGTGCTGGAAAATGTATACATGAAAGACATAAATTTATGTCGATAAAATACAAAAAATTTCAGCATTGATAAAATGATAAACCCAAGTAAATTGATCACTCAACTTGGTGATTTCAGTAAAATCTTTTAGCCAAACAATTTTATTTTTTTTTTTCACTCAGAGAAGCCTTTAACACAGTCGCAGCTTTTTATTTTGAAGTTGTACTGAGGAAATAAGCTGGAAACCTGAAAGGAAAAAAAAACAAAATTCATTTTATTTAACTTAAATGTTTCATCAAAATTCAGCTCATTTCTTTCAAAATAGTTAGTTCTGTTCTTCATGGATAAATCTTCAAAACTTAATCTTTGGCAGCATCTCAACCACAGCAGCAGAAAATGATAATGTTAGGGACAACCCAATTTTGAAAACACCTGTTTCCAAATAAAAAAAACTTTTCCTGATTGTCAAGTAGGTATTGTCCCCAATTTTTTTCCATCTGTTTATAATCATACCTACACTAGCTTCCTCCCTTCAAAAAAAAAAAAAAAGAAAAGCTTTAGCATTTTGTCAGTAATCAGAACCTTGTTTCTTTTGAATGCAAGCTCCAACATGGAAGTCATGATAGTTAAGACATGAATCGGTCTTTTGAACTATGTTTGCTTGCTAATCCATCTCTTTGTGCGCATGCAAATCCAACAAGAATTTAGTGCCAGATGAGGAAGGAGGGAAGTATCATGAAAAGGTATAATTTTCACCTCCATTTGCAACTTTTTTTAAAAAAAAATCTCACTTAACAACTGCTTATTTGATGAAAGAGTGGTAGCCAAAGAAATTAAGGAGATTGGAAATAGGTAGTTATAAAGGTATTTTAATATGATTTTCTATGAAGTAGGAGAAATTTGCTTTGGAGTTTTATTTTGTAGATCATAGAATCCCATGCAATCGGCCTTGTCCGATCAATTCAGCCTGTCCAGATCTCTCTGTACGGCCTCCGTACCTTCAAACTGATCAACACTCCCACCCAATTTAGTGTTGTCTACAAACTTACAGAGGGTGCTCTTGATCGCTTCATCCAGATCATTGATAAAGATATTAAAAGAGAGCTTTCAGAGAGTATTAATACCGAGCCCTGGGGAGCACCACTTGTGACTTGCCACTAGCTGGATTTAACTCCATTCACCACCATTCTCTAGGAATGGCCATCCAGCCGACTTTTTATCCAGTAGAGTGTATGTCCATGACCCTAAACCTTGACAGCCATGAACAGCCAATTGTATCAGATGAAGCAGTTTTGTGGTTTTTTACCAGGCAAAATGGGGTGCTGGCTAGAATTAAAATACCTCCTGGGACAGACCACTTCATCTGTATCACAGGAATGGAGAGACTCCCTTGTGGAATCAAACTTCTGAAAATCAGGTTCAACCCTCAAAAAAAACCAAAGGGATTTTTAAATGAAGAGGCAGGTCTCAGAATAATGATCATTTCCAAGAAGTTGAAATACAGAGTTCCGTGCTGAAAGAGTGGAGAAGTACTTGGAGAGCTTCATATAAATGCCAAATACCTTTACCATACATCACTTAACTTGTAATACTCTCGCTTATCTATGTACAACATGAAAGGGACAGTCAAGTAGGTAGATGACTTCTTCCATGAAGCAGATTTACAGCGATAAAACAGGATGACCAAACAAAAATATGTGATCTTAAATCTGATAGAAATAGAAAAAGCACAGACACACATAAGAAAGCCTTAATAAAAGGCACAGAGAATGGTTGTGAATGGTGTCGCATCCAGTTGGTGTCCGGCGACCAGTGGTGTCTCCCAGGGATCAGTACTGGGCCCAGTTCTATTCAACATCTTTATTGATGATCTGAATGAGGGGATCGAGTCTACTGCTAGTAAATTCATAGATAACACCAAGATGAGGGGGAGTGTCGATCTGCTGGAGGGTAGGAAGACACTGCAAAACAACCTGGAGAAGCTGGGCCAATGGACTGAGGCCAATGGTATGAGGTTCAACAAGGCCAAGTCCAGGGTCCTACATTTTGGCCACAATAACTCCATGCAGCGCTACAAACTGAGGGATGAGTGGCTGGAGAGCAGCCCGGCAGAGAGGGACTTGGGAGTACTGGTTGACAACCAGCTGAACATGAGCCAGCAGTGTGCCCAGGTGGCACAGAAGACCAATGTCATCTTGGCTTGTATCAGGAATAGTGTGGCCAACAGGACCAGAGATGTAATTCTCCCCCTGTACTTGGCACTGGTGAGGCCTCACCTCGAGTACTGTGTGCGGTTCTGGACCCCTCACTTCAAGAAAGATATTGAGGTACTGGAGTAGATCCAGAGGAGAGCAACAAGGCTGGTGAAGGGACTGGAGGGAAAGTCTTATAAGAAGTGGCTGGGGGAGCTGGGGTTGTTCTGCTTGGAGAAGAGGAGGGGGGGACCTTATCACTCTCTACAACTACCCGAAAGAAAGTTGTAGTCAGGTGGTGGTCGGGCTCTTCTCCCAGACAACTAGTGACAGGATGAGAGGACGTGGCCTGAAGTTGTGCCAGGAGAGGTTTAGGTTGCATATTAGGAAGCACTTCCTCACAGAAAGGCCAATTAAACACTGGAATGGACTGCCCAGGGAGGTGGCGGAGTCACCATTTAAGAAAAGATTGGATGTGGCACTTACTGACATCAGCTAGGATGTTGTGGTGTTAGGTCATAGACTGGACTTGATGATCTCAGAGGTCTATTCCGGCCTCAATAATTTTGTGATTCTGTGAAAGCAATTATCTATTAGAAGACAGTATCCAGACAGAGCCTTTAAACAAACTATGCAAGTTAAATTTTATAAGTGCTCAGGTTTACCACTGTGACAGAAGCCCGAAGGAGAGCAAATTCATTTAAATAACAAGAAAAGTTTAACTCTAAGACGGAGTGAGAACTCAAGGCAGGATAAAATATAATTATAAAGAAAGTAACACTCACAATACTATCATTATGTGAACAAAGTCAGTGAAGTTAAACACTAATTCTAATATAACTGACGTTGAGATGTTAAAAATACAGTTGTCCTGGACCTGGAGCATATGAAAGCCAGAAAAGAAAGAGTTTGGTTAAATGCAATCTCAGATATTACCCATGCCGTACGTATTTGCTCTCCAAACTTTACCAGTGCTATTGAAGCAAAAGGAAAAGACACCTATGCAGACATTAATCCTCATTAAAATAATTTTACTATCCTGCCTTCCTTTTGAAAATTATCCAAACAAAAAATTACTTGTCTTATACTTTAGGAAGTTGGGGTTGAGAAGGTGCCAACTTTCCTTAGTACTGTTGTAGAACTTGCAATTTCCAATCCAACTTTGCTATTTGACTGGCTTTTGCTGTAGTGAGTTTATTATAAGAATCAATATCTATTTCAGGAAAGCTGTGTAATTTCATGGCGGGTGGCTTTGGTACTCCTGGATCTATTTTCTGAAGTCTGTGAAGCTGAGATGTCATTTTTCTTACTCAGGAAGGAGGAGAGGGGACATGCTTTTAATATGTGATTCTCAGTTATAACAAATTTGTATCCACGAAAGGTGGAAAACAAAATTTTGCACTGAAGCTTTTTCTTCAGAAGGAGGTAGACAATCATCTACCAGGAATGGCATGAACATAGCTGATCCTGTGGCAATAGGGTGCTATCAGAAGGTCCCTTGCAATCCTATTTTCTATGAATCTGTGAAGATCTCCAGAATAAATACATCAACTGCTGCTTTCAAAAATATCTGAAGAGTAAGCATAGGTTCTGCTACAGATTGAAGAATTTATTACTCAGCAAGGAACGCTATGTTTCAGAGATCAGAGAATGTACTTATAACATGAGAAATGGTAGAATTCAAGCTGAGTTTGAAAATCTTTCATAGCACATAAGATCTTTAAACAGAAAAAAACCAAATGTACTTGTGGGATTGCTATCTAGAAAGGTTGAGACTGAAATATTCAGGAAGAAATTATTCTTTTTTTCTGAAAAGAAAAAAAAAAGAATATGACACAGAACATAGGAAAAAGAGAAAAGTCAATAAGAAGGTTAATTTAACAGTGGAAATGTTTTTATAGAATGTGGAAGAAGACAGACAGACGTGTTTAAAACAGATCACACAATCTCTATGCCATATCTGTTATCAGATATTATTTCTGTATCTTTCTTTCTCTTTTGTATGTTGTACATACTGATATGATTAATACTTTGATTCTTAGTAACCACAGTGGGGAGAAAACAAAAAACAAAAACAGTTTATTGGTTTACTGGTTCAACTAATGGCATTTTAACAACTGACATTAAGGTTATTTCAAGACTAAACTGTTGGTAGCAACAATTATGTCTGAATAGAGAACACAAGACAATGGACAGTCTTTGATCAGAACTAGAGAAAATGATCTTACCCCAGGACTATTGATAATAACAGGAAGTATTAACCATTCCAAACATCAATCTGAGGAAGAAACCAGAGCTTACAGAAGATACATTCTGAGGCATTCTAGTCTAGATTATTCTCTTAAGTTTCAAGAAAAGTAAACAAATTATGGACATAGTTTTAAATAAAACATTTTCCCTGAGAAATTTTGTGTAATTATTTTTTTCAAAAAGGACAGTGGAATGAAAACTTTCAGTAGGATGCTATTTTTCCCTTGTCCCCATTCCCAATGTTTTAAGCATTTTTAGAAATGTGTGCCTGTTAACTATATAGCTTCAGAACCAATAATATAATTTTTTTTTTGTTTGGCAACCACATCTGTCATTTGTAGTTGATAAAATTTCACATGAATTGTTAAGTTTTAGTATACTTTGCAGCTTTAACTTCAGGAAGAATTTAACACGTGGGATGTTTCATGTGGATGTTTTAGGTAACAGAACAACTGAGCTGATTCTAAGAATAGATCTGAAAAGAAATTTTCAGCAGTGGCAGTAGAAATGCACAATTTATTGTATATAATATGGTATATATGCAATATTGTTACCTATGCTTTATGTATTATTATGAAGACCATTTAAAAAATGGATTTGTTCTATAAAGCCATTGTATGGTAGAATTATACCACTGTAGAGCATTCAAAATATACTTTTTTTCTAATGTTTGTTTAGCATTGAAATGCAAGTAAACATTATTGACTAATGGTTTTGACAATTACTTGCTTGAAAATACCTATGATCTTGCTCAGAAAAATCCAATGAGCAGAGCAGATGTTTTTGAGTTTCTTAACAGTCATCAAATGTGATGAACTGGAACTGTGCTAAGCAGACTAATTTTTACAATCACGTTACTGTATTTCACCCCATTTTACCCCAAACCCTCATTTCAATTTTTGAATATGTTCATGAATGCAAATTACAAGACATTTTGAAAGACAGCAGTAAAAACTATTTGTATTAGAACGACTGAGTAGATGTTTGTCTCAACACTTTGAAAAATAGAAGGCTAGAGAAGGTTATATTATGTTTCAGGAGCTAGCTGAACAGTTTATGACAAACAATATTTTATAAATACATGAATAAAAACATTAACTTTTTGAAAAACTGTTTACCCACTGCTTTAAATGTTTTGAGACCACTTCTGGTTTCTTTTATACACATTGCATAAACTTCTCAAAAAATTTGCAAGCTTCCATTCCTGTAACCTGACCAGATCATTAAAAGATTTTAAATTACAAGTGTACAGAATGAGAAATGTTCAATAATGTTTTATAATTCATTATAAACAGAGATTAGCAGTTTAGATGTAAATATAAGAATTAAACATTAAAGCTTATAAGTGTTTTCAAAATCACAGTAAATAGTCTGAACCAACTATGTGAACAAAGACATAAAAGAAATGAGAAGAAAGAAATAAGACATAAAGTGAAATGCAGATTAAAAAGGCAATGACATTCTCTTCCACTGTTGAACTTCTTTATATCACATGAAAAGGTGAAACATTCAGTGCACTTTTGCATGAGATAGGAAAAGTATGTCTGAGAGAGAGGTAAAATGCAAATAAACATCTCCCTAATCTAGTAAGAAAGAAAAATCTGGATTCCTGTCTTTATCCAGTAAATTTACTACATTTCCTTTAGGGAATACAAAGGTTTGTGATTTTTCGTACTGTTTGGAATCATATATAATCTCTATGTCAGTGACACAATGGCATCTCCCCGTAACCCTCCTCCATAATTACATTGGAGCTGTCTATACCCCTGTTCATATATCACATATTTAACAGTCAGAAGATGAAATGTTCATCTAATAACAGGCACGAGACATAGATGCCAAATCTTGCCACCCCCTAGGTGAGTTCCATCACTCCTGGGTTGCTTCTGACCATAAGAATTAATACTTTTCTTACCTACCCTCTCTTGGTTGGATAAGCTTTTATCTATTTCATACAAAGCAGAATAAGTTCAACAGAAAAGAGTAAGAAATATTCTTTGAACTGCTCATAATCTGGCAATTACAGGAATTACTGAAACAGGTACATTTGGCTCCCCTCAGGTCACAGTCTGTCTCAAACAGAATGCCTATCAGATAGCAGTTAAAAAAAAATGTCTCTCCCTAAAGTGAATAATGGGTAAACTAGTCCCATCCAGCATTGCTTGCTCTGACCGGACTTGCTGGACACAATGTCCCAAAAATCAGGGTTTAGTTTGAGATGTCCCAAATATATCACCCTGGCCCCACCTGCTTCAGAAGGGAATCCTACCTATGAGCTTTTGCCATATGAGGTTCTTTGCTAGATGTCAATAGATACCAAAAAACAATCTTTGAAATAATTATAACAATTCATTATGAACATTTTACCTATAGAGAACAAAGGACTATGATAAAAGAAACTAAATACTTTTCATCTCCATAAAGGTTTCTAGTAGCCATCTCATCATAAAAGTGAATCTTCCTTGATGTGAGTTATCTTCTTCAGGTAGGTTAAAACTAGATATATTATTGTAAAAATCAGTATACATGTATGTTCCCCTATAGTTTGGTAAAGGAATTTCATGGAGAACATAGTGAAATTTGTGAAATTTTTCAGATTACTATAAGCATTTAAGAAGGAGAGGAACAGTTTCTGTTTAAAATAAGTGCTCTACTAAATTTTACAAAACTCAAGGAAATATTTAACCCAGATATTTCAAATGGATATGCAAGAAACCATATTAAGACATACAAGTAATGTTGAGAACCTTCCATTCCTATGTAAATATCACTTTCATCTCTCTTTGTTTACCCAATCCTCCTTTGCAGGAATATGAAATCTCAATTTATAGGAAAAATTTTTAACACATCATGAAAAAAAAAAAAATCAACATCCATGAAGTCATTGTATAAAAATAAAGAAAAAACCTTTTTGTGTATTATTAGATAGTGTTTGAGAAAATATAATTTCGCGTTGATTAGGGTCTGAACTAGAGAGTTGCTTCTTCTGAATTTATTTTGGGGATTCTTTTTCAGCTCCCCTGTTGCTTGCTGAAAAAAGTGAACTTAGGATGGTTACTAATAAAACTGCTGCATGGAAATTTCTGTTAAGTGTTGTCTTCCGAAGCTGAGATGATATAAAAAAGCAGTTGTTTGCTTAATATAATGACATTTTATTCTCTTGTAATAGCTAGCAAAGCGAGGCACCCCTTTTTTAGGTCACAGCCATTTTCAATATCAGTTGCATGAATATTTTCATCTTCTCAGCATAGATTTCTATAACATGCTTACCTTATGAAATAAACTTATTGTCCTTACAAATATGGAATCACTTTATATAAAAGCAATAGAATGATAGTTGGCTTGTTGTTTTGTTTTGGTTTTTTTTTTCTCCTCTAGTTTGGTAGACATACTGCCTTTGTTTTTGTGACAGGAAAGTCACAGAAGTATTTTTGAGCACACTTAGGTTTTCATTCCTTTTGATTTTCTGAAATGTCCTGTGAGTTTCTATTATGTTTAATAGTTGTTGAATTTCGATTTTAAGTTATTTCAAACACACTGAAAGTCTTTGGTACATTTTGGACTTGGGAAAAAAAAAAAAAGTTAAAGAGTTACTTTAAAAAGTAATGACTCTGAGACCTCTAAAAAAAAGAGGTCTATCTTTCTGTGTCTCAAATTGCTTAAATCCTACAGAACATATAACCATTGCTATCTATATTGTTAATGGCAGCAGTAAATAATTAAACTATTTGTTTACATTAATTGCAAAACTTTACATAAGTGTATAATTCCTTGCTGAAAGAAAGAGTTTTGCACAGACAATATAATTAACTTCCACATACAAGACAACTATGTAACTACTTTTCCTTGGCCTTTGCTTCAGCTAAATCTACAGATCATTTCAAATGTGTTCAAACCATCATAAGTTAACTGAAACTCTTGTTTTGTGTTCCCAGTTATCAATACATAGTCTGGTTTGGGTTTTGCTGAAGCACCTTTCTCCAGAATTGAAAATTTTACTATAGAGTTTAGATGAAGTATCGAACCACTCCAATTACAACTCAATTGCATTTTTATCACCTTTCCCTTCATGTTTGGTATATTTCCTCTTTCAACATATTCAGTGTCTGGTGTATATCTTATACAACCCATTTAATTTCATGGTCTTTTTGAAGCAATTTAGTGGAAGAGATTTAATTTTTTAATGTAGTGACTACATTCAGCTATCTGACACCTACAGTAGAGACACTGAATTGTCACCCTGCAGACATTCATTCTCCCTGTCAATTTAATATCATTTTGCTCCCAGAACCTCACTTAAGTACATTTCAAAAAATGTTCCTTTGGGTGACCAAAGTCTATTTTGTCAACTTGGACTTCACCAAATCACTTCCAAATAGGCAATTTATACACTGGAATCAGTAAAGAATCATTACTAGGGATGTCAGTTAGAATATGAGATATGGGTAGCATATTCAATCTGTTTTCTTGAAATAAATAAATACTAAGACCAAATTTTTCCATACTTCCTGAAGAATTGTCCAAGAAGACTGGAAAAGCAGTTTCCTTGTGGACAAAAATTTCCTGTAAATAACTTGAAATAAAAAGATAGTGAAGTTGTTCTTCATAAGCCTAGAGCTAGAATCTGAGTAATTAAAACTAGAATTTACCATTCATCCAAAAATATAAGTAGGTACACTCCTTTAGCTAAGTAAGAAAAGGAAGTTCCAGACGTTATAAATCAAAATTAGAACAGGACTCTAAATAAAAGTGTTTGTGAGAACATGATACTTTTAAGCTCTGTTATAAAGGTAATTAATTAATTATTATGAGATAAAATAGATTTATTATTTTTCTAATTAGTTTATTATCCTAATTAACATTCAGATTTTGAGGATGAACACTTTTAAGAATCTATAATTATTTTTTTTTTTCGGATTTTCCCCTGATACTAATTTGAGGGACATTAAGATCAGACACATTTGTTTGTGTTTTGGTTTTTTTTCTTTGAAAAGATTTCTGAGAACATCTGTTTTATCATTTGTCTTATGAAATTTTTAAACAAAATTTCAGTATGCGCTGCTAGCAGGCCAATACCAAACCAAGCAACATCCCCTCAGCATATCTTCATCTTCTTGCTCTCTCCTCTGTCTTGAATCAGCCAAGAGGGAAACACACCACCAAGAGAGAGCTCAGCAAACTGCAACCAGTCCCAACAGGAAGCTCCTCCAACTGGCCCAACAGGAACTCTTTTTCAACTGGACTCAACAGAAAGTCTCTTCTGACTGATCAGTTCCTGGTTGATATAGTCCTGGACTTGTTCACAACCACAACCACAACCACCTGGGGGAAGGCGGGGCTTCACACAGATGGACCAGGTTCTGCCTCTGGGGCCTGAAACCACGCAAGGAGCAAAACATTCTGCTAAGTTGTGACTCATACATAGGTCATCTCCAACTCCGGGTCCACAGCCCAGGCCCCAGCACTTTATACAGGACAGTCAGTCTCACCTCAATGCCCACCAACATCATGGAGCAGATCCTCCTGAACATTCTGCTAAGGAACATGGAAAATGAGGAGCTGATTTGTGGCAACCAACATGGCTTCACCAAGGGCAAATCGTGCCTGGCAAATTTGGTGGCTTTGTACAATAGAGTAACAACATCGGTGGATAAGGGAAGAGCAACCGATGTCATCTACCTAAACTTAAGCAAAGCCTTCAACACTGTCCCACATAGCATACTGGTCTCTAAATTGGAGAGATATGGATTTGATGGATGGACCACTTCGTGGATAAGGAATTGGCTGGATGGTCTCCCTCAAAGACTTGTGATCAATGCCTCGATGTCCAAGTGGAGACCAGTAACAAGAGGTGTTCCTCAAGGATTGATACTGGGACCAGTATTATTTAACATCTTTGTTGGTGATGTAGTGGAATTGAATGCACCCTCAGCAAGTTTGCAGAAGACACCGATCTGTGTGGTGTGGTTGACGTGCTGGAGATAAGGGATTCCATCCAGAGGGACCTTGACAGGCTTGAGAAGTGGGCCCATGCCAACTTCCTGAAGTTCAACAAGGCCAAGTGCAAGGTCCCACACCTGGGTCAGGGAAACCCCAAGCACAAATACAGGCTGGGCAATGAGTGGATTGAGAGCAGTCCTGCACAGAAAGACTTGGGGGTGCTGGTTGCCAAAAAACTCAACATGAGCCAGCAATGTGCAAGTGCAGCCCAGAAAGCCAACCGTATCCTGAGTTGCATCAGAAGAAGTGTGGCCAGTAGGTCAAGAGAGGTGATTCTGTCCCTCTACTCTGCTTTTGTGAGACTTGACCTGGACTATTGTGTCCAGCTCTGGAGCCCCAAGCACAAGAGGGACGTGGACCTGTTAGAGAGGGTCCAGAGGTGGGCCATGAAGATGAATAGAGGGCTGGAACACCTCTCCTACAAAGATAGGCTGAGAAAATTGGGCTTGTTCAGCCTGCAGAAAAGAAGGGTCTGGGGAGACCTTATTGCATAAATAAAATTAATTTTTAAATAAAATACAAAACATAAATTCTGTTTTGTCCTGCCTTGATATCTGCTACAAAAGGGTCCTGCGTTTCACTTAGAGAGAAAAAAGCAGTCCACCAACCTTTGTGATCTATCAACAAAAAAATAGACCTTTAGCCACACTGTGTAATGCTTTTGCTAAAAGTATCTGGCTGAAGTTGCTTGTGTGAGAAATGAATTGAATTTCACTTCTCTGCATGTGTTACTTGGCACATACTGCAAACAAACCTACTTTTTCCTTCTCTTGCCCTGATAAGCAATTAGCAATGCAGTGGGCTGTAATGGAAAGAATGATGGATGAGGAATGGCCTTGTAACCCTATGTTATATGAAGCATGAATGTCGTGGTTTAACCTCAGATGGCAACTAAGCATCACGCAGCTGTTCATTCACTCTCCCCCCCAAGCAGGAATGGGGGAGGGGAATTGGAAGGGTAAAAGTGAGAAAACTTGTAGATTGAGATAAGAACAGATTAATAATTGAAATAAAATAAAATGATAATAGTAGTTGTTATTGTTGTTGTTGTTATTATTATTAACAAAAAAATGTAGTGAAAAGGAAAACAATAGAGAGAGAGAAATAAAACCCAGGAAAGGCAAATTATGCGAATGAAAACAATTGCTCACCACTGACTGATGCTCATTCAGTTCCCAGGCAGCAGCCCCCCAGCCAAACTCCCAAGTAGTTTATTGCTGAGCATGACATCATATGATATGGAATATCCCATTGGTCAGCTGTCCTGGCTGTGTCCCTTCCTAACTTTCGATTCTGTCTGTAAATTCAGCTTCTACTTTACAAAAAAAACCCCATATGAGTTTGTAACATTCTCCTTTCTTTGTCATCCTTTACCCTCTTGCTCCTTTATCTTTGTTCTTCTCCATATACACATTTTCCCTTTCTGTCAAGAAAACTGAAAGCCTATCTAGTTCAAGTTCTATACCAGAAAAGCTTACTTATAGTATGTATAAAAGCATTCAATTAAGAATTAATAATAAAGTTTCTATCTTAATTAAATATTAAATGGTTTTTTAAATACTTATTTAGCTTAAAAAAGATGCAAACATAAATTCGAGTCTTCATCTAACTAATTTGAAGCTGCAAAGGCTGCAAACTTTGCTGTAGTATGTATGTTAGAGTTTTCAGAAAATACTCATTGTTTTCTCAGTTAATGTCTTATCCAGACTAATCTGAGGTTAAACCACAAGTACCTTACTTATTTAAAGAATCTCATCAGCACAAGCAAAAAAAATTATCTGTTACATTCAAAATATCTATAAAATATGCATTTGTTAATGCCTTTGGATCATCTCTCAGAAAAATACTACTGATGGTGTTCAGGAGGATCAGGTGTGATATTGACAGTAGACATCTTAGATTTTATATCTCTAGGAAGTTGTAAAAATACTTGACAATTTTCAAGTTGTCACTTTGTAAGCATTCTGGATAGACTGTTGTATTATCTATAGAAATCTAAATATCAGAAAATCTTGTACTCACTTTGTGAGTGTATATATTTGAAATTCCCTTTGCTTTTAAAAACACATCCACTTCCTTATTTTAAATAAAGTTTAGACATCAAATTTTAGTTCCCTTGTGTATACATGTTTTTCTATTATCTTTAAATTACATGAGCAGTGTGAGCAGCAATTGCAGCATAGAGAATGCTACATCTCTCTATGTATGCACTCAAAATTAGTTGGTATTTAACACCGTTGACATAGTTATTGTGAAGTGCATTTTGAACACTCAAACTGTTCAAATGAACACCACAAAAAGGTCCACAGGAAAATATTTGTTCTCTTCTTGGAGTCAAATTTAAAATAGTGGTTAGTTAATAAAATATTTACTGGACAGTTAGGAAAAAATATAACTACAAGTTTACTAAGTGAGAATCATCACTATTGTGATATGATGGAAGCAAGTAGTGATTCTGGGAAGAAAAAAAAAATTTGTTTTATAAAAAATTTGGTATATGTTAATCATAAAGGAAACAATAGCAAGCAGAGACAACATTAATTATCAGTTTATATATGTAATATGTATATATGCATATGCATATAGAATTATTTTAAGCAAATTATTTTATAGTCTGTTCTTCAGGGAAAGATTATTTACTAAGGAAACAGGAAATATATTTTCTCTTTCCATGATTTACACTAAGTTAATGTGTGCATCAGAGTTCCAGTAGAATTGAATGACAAATGCTCAGTTTAAGTAGTGATCACACTCTGGAAAAGCTATAAATGGCTACTCATATTGAAAATTAAGGTTCTGAGGCTGAATCACTTTCTAGGGAATATGACAAGTGATATAGTCATTAGTTCAGAACAACACAACTAAATGCATTTGAAAGATTGACGAACAAGGAAAGCTTTATCACATTAATTAGTATCACAAGGCAATATTGTTACTCAAGCTGCAAATCAAACACATGGCTTTTCTTTCTGCTTGAACTTACATATAAACTGTGTGAAAATATGACAAAAATTCCTTCTTAGAGTCACAGTACAAAAGACAGGAAGAAGTCTTATATTGACATGATAAGGCATTCACAGCATGAAAAAATACAAAGAGGACCCAATACCCCTGGCTATCATTATAAAACATTTCCATTACCTGCTATACACGATATATAATAGTTATTGTAGGTAGAATGATTCAAAGGAAAACACAACTGTCATTATTCAAATATATATTTAGATTAATCTTAACATTTGGATTAAACTAGAATCAAATCAAGGGCTGAAAACAGAAGCAGACATAGGAAGTTAAAAGCAATGAATGTCTTTTCCTATTTAAAGAGTGTACATTAGCATCATCTATCTTTTATGTTAGGGTTATAAGAATTATAACATTGACATATTTTTTCAATAACCTGGATTTCCTTTGAAACAGTTACATTTATTTGTACTTTTTGCCTCTATAAGTCACCCAAATAATTTAATATTTTGTTGTTGGTAAGATTGTAGGAATTAATAAATATTGGCAAATGTGCCCCATAAACTTAACTGATGACATTTAAAATTATGCCAAGGAATAAATCATTTTACTCTTCCGTCTCACTAGAGACTATGCTTTATACACGCATTTTGTAATGTAAATCTTTTATCATGTTGACATCAATAGAGAAGATGTAGCCCCTACTGAATGGTTAAATAGACACTTTGAGTATATAATGAAACTTATGTCTTCCGAGTTGCAGATCTCCTTGTCCTTCATTTATAAGTGTAAAGTGTCATCTTGACCTTCTAAAATCCTACGGAGATTTAGATATATTCAGTTTGTTATTTTTTTAAAGTGACTCTTTTTGAAACACAGAGTAGTTTTTGAGTAGGGTTCAGTGACACATGCAACTGACTATAAATATAATTTTAAAAATAAGTATATTGAAATAATTTTATAATGTAGCTTTTGGCATATAGCATTTTTCAGTCCTCTCCACCTTAAGACATTTTGACAACTGCTGTCCTATCTATCTAGGTTTCCACTGATTAAGCAAAATCTTCTGCCACGTGCCCATGAAAAAACCTGGAAGATGCCTTTGTGTTTATCTAAATTTCAGATTACTGTCAGTGCAACTAATTGTAGATGAGAATGCATACACAATTTCAGGCTGCAAGGGGACATGCATGCTTTCAGAATTGTTCTATATCACAATTCTTAAGTGAACAATCAAATCTAACAATCTGGAAAACCATTCTAAAAGAAGACGTGGGTGGGCTGTCTGTTCAAAGTAAGAAATCACTGAATACAGAAAAAATGTATCTATTCAAGACTACAAACAGATCCACAGATTTTTGAGAGGTAATTTTCAGTCTTATTTTATTTGCTGTCCCTCAATATTCTCAAAATAAAGTTTACAGAAAACGAGTCTTATCAAAGGCTTTAATTTGGACCAGATGTCATTTTGAAGGCCAGTTTTGGAGTCAGAGGCAAAAGGAGGATAAAAAGAAATACAATTAAAAATTAGTACAGACCAAATGAATAAGGTATGTTCAAAACAGTAGAAACCTGAGAAGAAACAGAATGCAGTACTTTAAAGTTTGAGAACCTCCAGTTCATTTCATTGCAAGAGTATAACAAGAAGGTGGTGCTCAGTGACAATGGTCCTGACAGATTTCCTGCTGTGCCACCTTGCAGCATCAGGGATATTTGCAATGTCAAATCTTAAGACCCAAAGTAGTGGTGGTGTTATTTTAACTAAATCAGTAATCTAACAGAGGAGTATATTATTTTACATCTGACGCGATGAGTCGGGCTCCAGTATGAGATAAGCATATCGAGTGGATTATCACGTAACAAGAAAATTTCTGGCAATGTGAAGAAGAAGGAATAACTGTCAGTATACAGCTATGGAGTGAGTTTTCCTGCAAGGTCCCTCTAAATTCAGGCCCATTAACAGTAAAACACTGACTTCTTCCTGGCCTTCCTGTGGGTGCCATGCTTGGCAACTGCGTTTGGAAGGCTACAATGCCTACCAACACATAAAATATGGAAAGCCAATGTCATGACACACATTTTACAAGTTAGGCCAGCGGGTTTACAGGTTTGCAATAAGACAAATTATACAGACCCAGCTAAACCACAAATAGCTGAAAACAAATTGAAAGGCTGTGGTAACTGACATGACTGGTACTTGGAGAAAAGAAATCTGAAAATAAATCTGGCTGATGATTTTTTTTTTCCAGATAATGTTTTCCTTGGAAAATGCATTTCATTAAAATAGAAAAGCTTCATAGAAGTGTATTGATTTATTTTTTTTTTCATGGAAAAAGAGTCAAAACATATTTTTTGTCACTTTTGTGTTTAATTTCGATGTTAAATAAATTTGCTGCAATGAGACAAAGAGGTTTTATTTCAAGTATATTTAGCTTAAATACATATTTCAGACATGACATGGATATTTGACATGAATATTGTGGGTGTGTAAGACATCTATATTAACTACAGTGTTTCACAATTACTGAAGTAATGTTTTTATATAAGAAAAATAACTTGAGATGATTTGACACTGTAAAAACTGTAAAGTAGAATGTCATCAAACACAAGTTTTGGAATTTTTATTTTATGGATTTGAAATTCTAGTCATTCTAGTTGTGAGAAAAACAACAATCCACAAATACCAAAATATCAGAATTTACAGCAAAATGATTTTTTTGTTATTTTTGTTGTTAAAAAAGCTATAGAAAACAAATAGAGAGCAAAATGAGGGAAGATATTTCACTTTTGCATGCTTAGAGTATCAATGTCTTCTGTATTGGGGCATAACGAACTGCCTTTGTCATCCTGGAGGAAAATTCTAGAATAAAAAGAAAGGTCACAGAAATTTATGAGAAAAAGGAAGAACATCACTTTTGGAGGCTCTTTACTCAGATATATGTGTGTTTTCTTTATAAATCTTTAAGAATCCATCAGTGTAAAGATTTTTATTAATTAAATCATTTGGTGGAACCTCTCTTATATCTAACTCTCCAATCACGTTGCTGTTAAATTTAACAATGTTTATTTCAAGATCTTCTAAAGCAGAATTTCTAAAAATGTAAGAGTTAAAAAGCCATATTTTTCAAAGTGATGTTTTTATCCTGAGAATGTGAGAAGGACTTGTACCCCTGAAGAATTTATTGGTTTATCTTTTGAATAGAAGGTTTCATGACCAATTAAAAACAAACACTATTTGGTATACACTTGGGAACCAATTAACAATAAGTTTTTGGAGAAAAAGGTAGAACCAGCTTTTCAGCAAGAATAGGTAGGCCTCATGCAATGCCATTTGATCCAGGGTATGTAGCTTGCTATACTTAAGACTCTATTCAGAAATAAGCTGGCTATCTCCACCTTGATTGTGACATGCAAGCACCTCTTTCTAAACTTAAAATTTTGGAAAATGAGGTCATAACTATTACAGTAGAAATTAATGAAGTTACCATATCAGTAAATTAAATACTAAACAAATATAATATTGTGCTTATCATTCAGTCAGTAAGGTAACAGGAAAATAAGAAACTAAATTTTGTTGGATAACAAAAAGAATCCTCATTATCTTTGTAGCAGAAAGTGGATCTTCAGGACTTCCTAGACAAGGCATATATCTAAGCATAACAGACTGACATACACTGTCTGTCCTCTTTGTGCAGTACTTAGGTTGATGAAATCTAGACTTTCTTGAGAAATATTTTAAATACTTCGGTTTCATGAAAAAAATATGACCACTCAGGTTTTGAGTTTAACTGAATGCTGCCAGCATATGAGTTTAGA
>VYZX01011326.1:12568-32193 GCA_013401335.1 Brachypteracias leptosomus
AATATCCAGTTTAAGTTTTGGAGTGGCTGAGAAAGATTTCTAGAATTTATGCAGTCCAGTCTCCTGCTCAGAGCAGGGCTGTCATCAACACTAGGAAAGGTCAGGCATGGCTTTGTTGCCATCTTCAAAACCTCTGAAGACAGAAAATTCAACAGCTTCTCCAAGCAGCCTGTTCCAGGGCTGTACTGGCCTCCCAGAAGTGCTCCTCCTCATGTCTGACCTGAACATGCTGTATCACTGTTTGTAGCCAATCTGTTGCACTAAAAAATTGAGCTCCACCATTTTTATGACCTACCCATCAGGCAGCTTTGGGCTACTCTTAGGTCACCCAATAACTGCTGCTTTGTCAGAGTGAACAAGCTTAGCTCTGTCAATCTCTCTTACGTCATTTGTTCTAAACAGTGGGCCTTCTACTCATTGGTGCTCCCCAGTTAGTCAGCATCCCTCTTGATCTCTGGGGAACAAAACTGGATATTTAACATAAATCAAGATCTTTAGTGTACCATCCAGCTCTCCTACAGAAATCTCCAGTAATTAAAGAAACTAGTTTGCTGAATTTAGAAATTAATTTGATCATTTCTTCATTCAACACAATTATAACTTCATAGTGCTTTTCATACACACTAAACTCATGCATTTGATTAAAAATCCTATTCAAAATTCTCTGCAGTCTTCTTTCAACCTTAACTCTGAAACAAGATGAAAGCATTGACAATGCCCAGAATTGCATTTAAATGTCTCCAATTTCCCTTCGAATATGAGAGACAAAAATAGCATAATTGGTCATCCAACTCATTCCAAGAATATGTCTCATAATTTACCAGCATTGCTTTTTATAGTCAACACTCAATTACATGGTGGAATAAGCCAGATTAAACACACACACAGTGCAAAACAAAGAGGAATATATAAGGTAAACATGCAATAGAAAATAAAGAATTAACAGTGATCTTTTTGAGGAGTACTGATATCTGAGCTGATGAATACACTATAACATACTGTAACAAGAACACTACCCCTCTTTCATGTCCGAAGGACTAGCTTGGAAGCAGTCAAAAACTTTTAGCATCCCAAATACCATTAATCCACATCCATAGATCATCAGGACTTGGTGACAGATTTTGGGTGCACGTTGATTCTAGCTTTACTTAAGTCAAAGAAAGCTTGTCATAAACAAAAATCACTTTGATTTCACCCATTAAGTAAACTGGGGGAAATAATACCTTTTATGAAGTTTGTAACATTGAATATCGTGCGATATGATAGCTGTCTTGTATTAAAAAAATTGAAGCCCATAAAAGTGTAAATTTTATATAATGTTTTTTATTTGAATAAACATTTTTGGAGGCTAGAATGAGATAATAGTTCTTTACAGATTTTACAAAATCATAAAGGAATATTTCTTCAATTATTTTAACTAAGGAAATATTTTTACTACATTTTGGATTCCTGTTGCAACTAGAGCCCATTATTTATTTACACTACAGTCTAGGGTATATCCTGTTTGCCTGACCACTCATACAGTTTTTGTGAACTGTTACTAAATAAATAAATGATAGTTACCTGTTGAGCGCAGGAGAAGTTGTTGGTTTTGGTTGTGTGGTTTGGGTTTTGGGTTTTTTTCATTTGTTTGTTCCACCCCACTGCTCCCCATCTCCTTGATACAGTTGCAGAGAAGGCTCATTCACAAGCATTTTTAATGCAGGTAATTACAATCACCACTTCTGCTGTTCCCTAGCCCTTTGTTCTTTACTGAATGGCAAAACAGAAGAATAGTCAGATAAGAAACTGAAAACTAAACCTTGGTTTCTGGTCAGGATTGCCGTATTTTGATTCCTTTTCCATTTGTTTGACAGATATCATTTTTTTTCTATTTAAAGAAAAACCCCAATACATAATTTTGATTGCACAAAACTTCCAGTTTAAATTCTTAAACCCATTATTCTTGCAGTTGAAGCGTCAATGACTAACTTCAAACATAGAATAGTTTGAGGACTTCTGAATGAAAAATGCACAGTCTGTATATCAGACATGCTTAAATATGCCAGCCTGCCAATCAAACTAGAAGCATCCCAAAGGCACTATTGCACAAGAAGAGAGATGAGGAAAGGCACAGATAATAGCATGCCTCCTGTAAAGTAAAAAATTACTAAGAACAAGGTTTGTTTGCTATACCAGAAACATGTGAAAGCAGTACTTGTCATAGACTTTTATAGACTTTACTGTCTGGGGAAAAAGAAAAAAAACAAAAAACCTACAATGCATCTAAATTACTGAATAATTAGCAGGGACAACAATTTCAGTTTGCCATGTGCCATATACAGTAATTTTCTTTTCATCTTCAGTAAGATAGTCCCTGGGTTGGTATATATAAAGAGGCCATCTGCTGCTGAACTTATATTGATGTCCTTAACTGTGGAGCAGTTACAACTATTCAGTATTTATCAACCAGGAGTAATAGCCATCTATAAGATGAAGAAGAAAAAAAAAGTTGGCCAAGATACAAATCCAATCCCCATATTTTTGCACACAGTTTAGAAATTAGCATGCATCACAGAAACAAAAACAGTTGAAAAAGGCATTTACAATCTCAATTTAAAACTCCACTAGTTAAGATTGAACAGATTTCAACCTGATTCAGATATGACCTAACCTACCACTAAATAAAACAATAGTAAGCAGGTTTGAGACATATTTAAAGGCTTCAAAATAGATGTAAATATAAAATAAGGAGACTACATTAGAATAACATAGTTCAATATATTCAAGTAAGTTTTCTATGAAACAAAATGCAAATGACTACATTTGTAGAAAGAGAACAACTCATTCTCTTAACGTGCATTTTCCAAGTCATGAGTTGTACTTTTTGTCCACCCCAAACATTGGTTATAACAGCTCTAAGCTTATGCCTAGGAGAGAATGCAAATTAAAGTAATGAGTGTTGTGTACCTTAATTGGGACTTAAAAGGACACCAGGTTTCTTGCCATCTTTTATATCCAAACATTTTAAAATCATATTTGAGAAAGACAGCAAGGCTCTGCACATTCATGCATTCTGCTAGCTAGCACAGGTTGAGCAGAGCTTTGGCACCACTCCACACCACATCTACTGCCTTAAAAGTAAGTCTCCCTCCCTCATTCTGTACCTTGATCTTCAGTGTTGTTGCGAACACAGCCTTTTGGTCTTGTTAAAAACATCCAGTAACTAAGAGGAATTTGACCTGACCTGAAACAAATTTCCAAGGTTGCCAAAGTTCTAGAAACACATCCTTTATCTCAACCATTGAATAAAAACTAAACGAAGACAAACCCTCCTATTACAAAGCTTCAATTGCTACTGGGAAGAAGGCTAGAGTCAAATACTGATTTCCAAGGCATTTTGAAACTGTGTTTACCACCATAGTTTTATCTCAATAATGTACCTATATAACAATTTATACCCACTAAGGATGCTACCTACAGTATACTCCATTCTAAAAACTGATATAGGTTGAAAGAGTAATGAAAACTAGCATTCACATCATAACTACTCCTGGCGGAAATGCTATATCTATTAAGTAGATATTTAATCTATCTGGCTGGAAATCCATCATCTTCGTGAACCATACACAGACTTTCTCATCTTTTGAATCTCTTGTAACGTTTTTATTTCCTCTAACTGATGAGACAGACAATCACTTAAAGTCTAACTAGCTTGAAAGGACAGAATGTTCTCCATAAATTTAGAAAAAAACATACTATCATCTACTCATTTATTGAAGGGACATGCTATCAAAGGAAAAATAATTTTAAAACAAAACAGCAAAAACCCCTCACTCTACTCTGAGACCTCTTACATCGCAATCTGTTTTATGGGACTTGTACAGTATGTAATAAAAGGAATTTCACTGATTTGCCAGTGGTCAAGGGGCAACCCGTGCTGTTGGCCTACACGAGGGCTCAGAGCATGCCCTTTTGGCAGCAGTAAATGTGAAACCTTACAGGAAGGAGGCGGGAAGCAAATCTGACCAGCTAGAAGGTACGCAGGAGTTGACAGTCAGCTGTCTTTCACCAGGAGGTATGCACTGCCTCCAGCCTCTGGAGAGACAAATAGCAAGCTGTGCCCATTGGGTTAAGTGAGGAAAGCACCCAGGGCCTAAGTGAGTTATGCTGTTGTACCATAAGGCCTACACTTGTTAAAGAAGGTAAGTGATATTTTATTCCACAAGTGGGTAATGGCAAATCAGCAGAGGGGTGTGGTAGATAGAATAGAGTACAAGTGAAGGGCATGAGCAGTTTTACTATAGAATGAAAGGCTGTATGTGGACGGAGGAAAGTATTAGAGTAGAAATTATGTTATTACAGTTTAAGAAAAAAAAGCATTCTAAAGATTTAATTTATTGCCAAAAAGGTTGAAGGTCAAATGTTTTATTAGAAGCTCAGGTTTTAGGTTTCATAACATCTCAAAACTGCAAGGTCTTACGGTGATCAGCTCAACTATGAGAATTTTTACATTATTGCTACATATCAGCTGGGCTATTGGCAATTAGTTGCTATTTTGTTGAACTCTAATTTTAATGAATAAAACAGTAAGGCAAAAAATGCAAAACAAATATAGAAAGCTGTGTGTCTATTTTGGTGCACATTACCAAAACACTGGTATGTGATCAGATCGGAGAGTCAAACCATTACAGCAAGCAAAAGCTGTAAAAATGAAACACTGGAGAAAGAGAACCATTACAAGGTGGGAATCTGTGGTTTTTCTACTACCAATGTAAAAGACAGACAAAACTGCCTTCATAAGGAGAAAAGGGAGGATAGAAGGTGACAGCCTGAGGGATACCTATCTTTTTTCCACCTCAAGCTGACCCTTAGAAAACCCAATAAAACTAAAGAACAAAGTAGGTGGTGTTGATGTAATGCTTTTAAAACTCCAGTACAACAGCTTTCAGTCACCTTTCCTTATCAGTGTGCAGTTTTTGGTACATTGTTTGTTTTAAGTATACCCTTTCCATTCAGTAACCATATCTGAGATTACCCAACTCAATTTTAGCTAGCTGGCCAAAATGAAGACACAATGCTTTTTATAATTCTGTTCAAGTCATAACAAGTTAGAGAAAAGATTGATTTCCCCAAATACTTAGAAATAAGTGTTCACTCCATAAACTTTATTTCCTTTTGCTATTTGCTTTCTTCTCACATATTCATCTTAAATTTCTGTAAAGCATGTCACCCACAGCCATGTTGTTTTTAACTTCCATTTCTCAATTACTCAGTCACCCCATATAGCATTCAGAATTGGAAATGCAGTTTATACTAAGGTCAACATTTTATTTGGTTAGTTTCATTATAAAGGAATATAATTGACATTCTCCGAAACTACTCCATTGTGCAAACAAAATATTGGTAAGTGGGAAGAATAGGAGGTTAATTTCAAAAGCTTAGTCCTGCTCTGAAAATAAAATGCCAATGAACAAGCATCTTCAGTGTAATTTACAGTTTTCCAAATGTCTATGGAGTTTTATTGACTTGTTTGAAATTACTTAGTTTTGAAGGTTTTATAAGACACATTTACTTACAAAAAGCAGCAATTCTGTCTCATTTGCGAGCTGGCCAGCAGCAGAACTTAAGTTTGACATTTAGGTTCCAAGAAGGTCTGTTTTACCCTGTATATTCCATTAGCAACTGTGCCAGCCTTGGTAAAATCAAAAGATTAGCTGGACTGCATGAAAGAACATAGTTTAGAAGGAAGCTCACATATCACAGCTACAAAAATTCTAGGTAGACTGTTTAATTTTTCAAGTGAAACATTTTGAGAGTAAACCAAAGCACCTTTCCAAAACTGAGCAGATTAAGTGGGAGCGAACAGTTTACCTTCTGGCTTTCCAGTCTGACAACATCACTTTATATCACTTACCAAGTACCAGTTACTGTGTTCCATATTTCAATGTATAGTCACATGTGGGAAAGCAAACCACAGCAAAGTTAGCAAGTATTTACAGAGTTGAAAGCTTTTTTTTCAGTTTTTAGGAGTACACATCAGATGGAAATAGTTACTGATTCTGATATCAGCAGCTAGGATTAAATTCAGCAAAGGTAAAACAAAATGACTAGTTTGAGAAACATGTCATAAGAAACCAGGATACAATACTGCCATTTTCTGAAGTTTCAATGTCAGATGATGTAAATATACTGAGACCTACACAATACTGGAAGCTACTCTGCATACTCTTGCACTAACCAAGGTCAAACATTTTGCACTTAAGATACTATTCTACATCAAAATCATAATAGCGAAGCATTAATTTGGAACATGTCTATATTCATGTCAAAGCTGGAGAAATGTTTTAAACAAACAATAATGGGTCAAATATTATGTTTTTGACAGTATTTTAATTCCATGTTGATTCTGAAAGCCTGCTTTTCATAGATTACTGTCTGCAACTATTGTAGAAGTGAGGCAGCCTTCCATACTGCTAACACTCTTTTAAATTACTATACTGTCACTGCTTGGTATATAAGCCATACTCTACCTATTTAGGAACTCAGGAAGAGCTACTGTTCAGCTGGGTTTCTACAAGCACCAAGGAGAGGCTGGATCAGGAGCTGCAGCTCTACGTAGCCAAAGGATTCCCTAGATCAGCTCATCAATAGTATACAAAAAAAATTGCTGTTGGTACACTCTGGAATTGAGAAAGTATCCAACACAGTACCACACTGAAAACAAGAAAGTAAAGAGACAAACTCTCCAGAAAATAAAAACTAAACCAGTTTATTAGATGAAGCCTAAGATTCATCTTGGAATCAGTCTTGCCTCGTATTTTTAACAATGACCTTAACACAAAGCAGAAGTTACTCATGAAATCTGAATACAACACAAAGTTGCAAAGTACTGGCTCTACAAATGAAGGTAAAAAAACATAACTGAGAAAGAACAAAGTAAGTTTTGAAGAACAATTTCATTCTACTTTTATGTTTGGAGTCACTCCCTCAAGAATTACAGGGTAAAATTTTTGATCGGTCTGATAGGTCACCAGTAGAAAACCCCAGAAAGATAATAACTAGGACATTGTACACAATGTAGAAGACAACTGCATGGTATTTCCAGTAGAAACAAAGCTTTAATGCCATTTTATATGCAACATACAGGCCTCTGTAGAAAGTTCCTTAAATTCTTATTAGCCATAGCAAAACCACACAAACAGAACAAGCATAGAGAAGATCCTTCTGTTGCCCAGCCATCATACTGTACAAGAAGCAGCTAAGGATTCATCTTCTTTAAAGACTGGCTAAAAGTGTGGCTAGATCAATCTCAGAAAAATGAGGTCTAACAGAGCAAGTTATCTGTCAAGTATCAGGAAGAAAGAAAAGGTATTTAAGTTAAACAAGGATATTGGTATAAAAAAAGGGCTGCAATCTCAGCACGTGCTCACATATGTGTTAGCAGAAAATTATTGTCCTCAGTAAACTGAGTCCCCAAACAGCTTCCCACAATAAGTATGAGATGGGAGAAAACAAAACAACAGCAGCCCACCAGTAAACCAAAACTGTGTGCAACCAACTTAGAAAAATGATCAGTGATGTAGTTGTTTTTTCTACAGCAACTGGATTAGAAAAGAAACAAGTAGTTCAGTTCAGGGCAAAGGAAGTTTCAAGCTGGGGCTGCTGATCTGTACCTATGATTAGTCTTAATTCAATGAGTTTGGAGATCAGCTAGCTTAGTAAAATTAATGTTTTAACTCCTTTTGTTGAAAATATGGCTCAAAAGAGTGTCAGACTAAGCTTTTCCATATCTTCTCACGTTTAGCAAAAAATCTTCAGAAGCAAAGTCCTAATCCTCTCTGCCAACTGACAAGCACTATCTATCAGAGTTATTTCAACTTTAAGGAATTTTACCCTGAAGGAAATTCTTTCCATTTTCTTTTCTGTGTGTTGTGCTTAACTCAGCACGCATTTACCTCTCCCATACTGAAGCTGAATGTTATACAAAACCCTGAATTTTTAAACATGTAATAAAATGGATTATGAAAACCAAAACAAGGATCTGAATGTTTGGTTCATGCTTTGGTAAGCACAGAAATACTTTAGTAAACACAAGAAGTATAATTAGTGTGAAGCTGGATAAGCAAGAATAGGAATCAATCTCAGGTTTTGCTGGCTCTTGTTTATAGTTAATGAAGCTAAGAGGTTAAAACAGAACATAAAAAGGTGCAAACAGCAGCTGTTTTCAGAACCACTTTAATGTGGATTTTTAAATAATTTGACAAATCACAACTTTCTTTTTCCCAGCCACATGGATAACTCTAGTGTAGATTATCCGAAGTTTTACAGTACTAAAATTAGTAATCAGAGCAAAAGAACTAAAGACAAATGTAGGTTTGACTGGCTGAGAGTCAAACTCACATGTCCTGCTCTCTAACAGTAAAACAATCTTTTAGAAGAGATCCAACAGAATTGCTCAACAGAAGTTCACATACTCAAACTGGAATATTGCTATTAATGTTTTAGAATTCAGTGACAAGGTGAGCAAAGTATTGCTGAAGCCAAACCTTTAAGGATGCTATTTTCCCTGCTTATTCTTCTGTTAAGTATTATAATTATAAAATATTTAACTGCCAAAAATTTATCTGGGAACTCTTACCAACTGGTTTAAGCAAAGAATATATGACATGAATACATAATATTCTATTTCTTAGTCTTGTAAAAAATCTTTACAACATCATAATAGAGAAATATTCTGCACAAATATTCTGTACTATAATAAAGTGGAAACACAGGTTACTGAAATATCAACTAAAATTTTCAATTATTAGACCAACTATCATAAAAAGTTGTGATATTTCATAGAATAATTCACACTGGAAGGCATCACAGAACATCATCTAACCCAGCCTCCCGCTCAAAGCACTGAATTCAGACCAGCTTGTTTAGGGCTTTGGCCAGTCTGGCCTTAAAAACTGGAAAGGATGTGGATTTCACAACCTGCCGGCGCTACCTGCTCCAATTCCTCACAGTCCTCAGGATGATTTTTGTTTCCCAGTGCCAAATCAGAACCTCACTTGTTTTAGATGATGACCACTGTCTCTTTCCCTCCTGCCATGTACCTATGCAAAGCCAGTTCTCTCAGCCTCTCCTTATGTTCTCCAAGCCCCTCATTTTCCTGGCTCTCCAGTGAACTAGCTTCAGTTTCCTCAATGTTTCTTATGTATTTGGGGAATCAAAACTAGATGGGGTATATCCATTGTGGTGGTCTAAAATGCTGAACACCAGCAAGCCACTGGCTATGCTCCTGTTCAGAAAGCCTAGTATGATGCTAGCATTTCTCACTATCAGAGCGAAGACTGATATGCTGACTCAAGTCTGTCAGAATGTGCTAGTCCCTTTCAGCAGAGCAGCTTCACTGGCAGTCAGTTCCCACCCTATACTGATGCAAGGTGTAAGAACATTGACATGCTGGAGGGATGGAATGACATCCAGAGGGACCTAGACAAGCTTGAGAAGTGGGCCTGTGTGAACCTCATGGGATTCAACAGGGCCAAGTGCAAGGTCCTGCACCTGGGTCAGAGAAATGCTCTGTATCAGTAAAGGCTGAGGGATGATGAGATTGAGAGCAGTGCTGTGGAGAAGGACTTGGGGGTACTGGTAGATGAAAAACTGGACATGAGCCAGCAACATCTGCTCACAGCCCAGAAGGCCAGATGTATCCTGGGCTGCATCAAAAGAAGCGTGTCCAGCAGGTCAAGGGAGATGATTCTGCCCCTCTACTCTGCCCTGGGGAGACCTCAACTGGAGCACTGTGTCCAGCTCTGGAGGCCTCAGCATAAGAAGGACACGAACTTATTGGAGAAGGCCCAAATGAAGGCCACAAAAATGATCAGAGGAATGGAACAACTCTATTATGAGGAAAAGCAGAGAGAGTTGATGTGGTTCAGCCTGGCTCAGAAGGCTCCAGGGAGACCTGGCTGCAGCCTTTCAGTACTTAAAGGGGGCCTATGAGAAAGATGAGGACAATTATTGTAGCAGAGCTTGTGACAGCAAGACAAGAAGTAATTGTTTTAAACTGAAGGAGGGTAGATTTACTCTACATAAGGAAGAAATTTTTTACATTGAGGGTAGTGAAACACTGGCACAGGTTGCTCAGTGAGGTGATAGAAGCCTCATCCCTGGAACCATTCAAGGTCAGGTTGGACAGGGCTCTGAGCAACCTGATCTAGCGAAAGATGCTTCTGCTCACTGCAGGGCAGTTGGACTAGATGACCTTTAAAGGTCCCTTCCAACCCAAAGCATTCTATGATTTTATGAATATGCATTTATCACCGAACATCACAAGGTTCATTATGGTCCATTCCATCATCATCTCTAAACAGCAATGCACTGTCCTCAAACATGTCAACTACTTCCCCAATGTGATGTCACATGCAAATTTGTCAGAGATACACTTCATCTCCTCCTCCAGATCACTGATCAAGGTACTAAACAGAAAAGGTCCCAGTACGCCACTTGTAACTGGTCTCCCGATGGAATAGGAACCATTAACTGCAATGTTTGAGCCTGACAATCCAGTCAGTCCTCCCATCCAAAGCACAACAAATGCGACTTGGTTATACAGATGCTGTGAAAACCATGCTAAAAGCCTGGATAAACTCAAGGTAACGATGAGCAAACTGTCATAAGCAATATTAAATCTAATCTGATGGCATTTACAGTTTCAGCAGTATAAAGAAAGGTCCCAGGACTATCGATAAGCATATAAAAGATACTCAGGAAGTTCATACAAGGTCATTTTCCTTACTGCTTAGGAGAGGGGAGAAAAAAAAAAGCCAACAAAAAAAGCCAACAACACAAAACTCCAAAACAATTACACTACATTTCTCCCTATTAGGGAAGAAAACACAGGACTAAGGAAAGGTGTGTTTATGCACACAACAGAAATGTGTTAAGTTGCAGAATCCTGTAAATATAGGCCATGAAAATAAAAACTGATTTCACCACCCAATAGGGGAAACTCAAAGTCATTATCCCCCTCATACATGAATGATGAAATGGGAATGACTTCACGCTATAACAAAGAAGCAATACAAAGAATTACTTAACCAAAAGTTTAACTTATTTATCAATTTAATTTATTGGTATTTCATATACAGCTGCAACAGATATGTTGACCTCTACTTAGGGATTTCTAGCTGAGCAAGCTTTCACAGAGCGACCCATAGGTGACTAGGAGTCTGGACAGCACTTGTTGAGAGTCCATGAAAAATGGTTTGCCTGGTAGAGCTGTTTTTTCAACCTTATAACCTGTTAAGTCACAAAGAGGACTATCTAACATTTTAGATATATCTTATTATTACTTTTCCCTACAGTGATTCCTGCAGCTGCCACAAAGAATTTATACAATTGTACTGAGAGATGCAGTTGGGACAGTATGGAAAAAAGGGGTTTATGAGAATCTTTAACTCGCAACTTTAAACACCTCTGACCTACAGGCATACTGAATGTTGTAAAATGAGTGCATAGGAGCATTGACACTGTTGGGCACAGTCTACATAAGAAAAAAAACAAAACAGTACCATTAAGCATCTGTTTTCCCAGGAGATATTATTATTACTATGCATATATGTAAATATTCTATTTTAACACTCAGCCAGAAGATTTTCATAGGCACAAAGCAAGGCAGATATTAAATTAACTATTTGTGAATGCAAAGACACAGTTTGTATGCCCATTACCAGGCAAAGATACACTCTATATATTCATACTATTAATATAATCTTATATATTTAACAATACTTTTTAAAAGCGCACCAGTAAAAATCAGAGTAAAACCAAAACACTTTACAAAATGCAGTATCCATTTGCTACAGATCAGTATGACTGAAAGAATGGTCAGCTATTTTTAAGAGTTATTTTCTAAGGAAATAAGACTTACGCAATCACACAGTGTAACACCTCCCCTCTGCCTTAAGAATTTTTGAGCCTGTTGGTTGACTCAGCAAAATTTGATAGAAACAAAGTTTCAAGGTTAATAATGCTCATAGAAACTTTATTTTAGAAGTTACAGAACCACAGAGAAGAAGCACAAAGCATTCCCACTGTGAGAGAAACACTGACAGTAGCAAACTTATCACATCTCCACCAAAAATAGTGATTTACAGGGGTCCAGGGCAAGAGGGCCACAAAAGCTCAGAATCCCAGAAGACCCCTCTGCTTTAACAGCAGAAACCTCATCTTGTACAGAAAACATTGATGGAGCTCAATTTATATTTGGTAGCTGCACAGCTCTTGACCAATTCAGATAATCTCATCTGTCCTGCTTCCTTTTTGTAGCAAACAAATTCTACACCTGAAGAGAAGTGGAAATGAGCAAACCTGTTTTCACTTTGTTATGGATTACACCATTCACTGTATTTACCCCACCTTGACTCAGCACCTTCAAAAACAATCACTTGAAATGATGTCCTATGCAAACAAGACTGTGTGATGTAAAAATATACTAAGAAAGTTGTTGGAGGAGACGGCAGCAAGTAGCAGAGAATCCAAGAGAGGGAAGACACTCACTTCTAGAGTACCTGCCTGATCTCAAACTGGCAGCCAGACAAATGAGAAAACATTTTAAGCATTGACAGGTTTATCCCAATAGCTTCTAATTCTGTCAGCCAGTTTCCACAACTGAATGCAGATGCCTACGTATCTCTGCCAAATTGCTCCGTGAACAGACTGTTGTTTCAGTTGTCTGAAAAAGGAACGTGGAATTCAAAGTTACTGTTTTGATAATTAAGTGATGTCCAGGTAGTTAAAATCCTTTGACTACTACAAAACAACCCAGATCAAAGAATATGAAGATCAAACTAAGGGTTGTCTTTATATCAACAATGTAAAGGAAGCTATGGAAATGCCAAAGTAAGTCCCATGTGTTAGCATTTTTAATGAAATTAAAAACTTAAAAATCCTCAAAGTTATTTGAAAGCTTTCTTCGTACAATTCTGCTGAACATGCCAACAATCTGTAAGTTTTATTTCAGTTTAAATTATTGCACCTCTTCCATATAATGATCACATCCAGAGAAGCACCTTTGTGGTCATGCAGCTTGCTCTATGTAACAACATGCATTCTTTTTCTCATTTACCATGTAATGAGAATAGCAGCTCTTCAAAATGACAACACTAAAACAGTTACTCTATAGCTTATCGTTGAACACCAACTTCATATGATGTTTTCGTCAAAGATGTGACAAACTAAACATAAGTGAAATCCCCAGTGATTTCACTTGTTAGCTCCAGTGTCAGACTGGCGCACACTGACATAATATAGCCTTAAACTAATTCCTATCTTGTCTCAACTCATATCATAGGTTCCATACTGTCAAACATGAAACATTTTTCTCTGTGCCTCAGATGGAAGGGAACAGAGGACTAATGACAATACTGCTGAGAAAATAGGCCATGGGTTTGCAAATACAATGGGTTGTTTTGCATTAGTCCAATGAACAAAATTATTCTCACATTGGGTTTGTATTCATCATCAATTAGAATTTTTACATGACAAACCCAGAGCATCCTGCTGAACCCAAATCACAGCTGGCAATCCTGCAGCCCAATGTGGCAAGGCAGCCGCTCTCTTTGAAAGAGCTCCCTCCATTGCTACTGAGAAAAACCACTAGCAACAACAATAAGCTGTTGTCCTGACAACCTTACAAAGCAAAACCAAGGCTTACTTTACTACAGCAGACCAGTAAGGATACCCTGATCACCATAAACTGCTTCTAATTCTTTAAAAGCAGCTGGCCTCTGCAGTAAGTAAGACCAGCACAGCAAAAATACATATACTTGCCTACACACTACAGACGATGTGCACATTATGCATGAGAATGTATGCATATACACTTCCCCCCTCCTTTTTTCCACTTTGCTTCACATGTAATATTGCAATGAGATTTCATGCTAAAACACGTCAGGTATTCATTTTCAGTGCTGAGAGGCTAGAAAAATACTTAGGAGTACTCTTTTCCTTGAATATACTTTAGGTATCTAAAAGTGGGAAATAGTTTTGAACAGAAAGCTACAAATGGAAACAACCAGAGAAAAGTGTGATTAAATACCCTATAAATCTCACATGAAAGAGAAATCCTAAATACATGGAAAAACAAACCAACCAACCAACCCTACAGACTGAAATTTCACAAATGCCTTTTCCATAAGATATAGGAAATAGAACTGCTTTTGCAGTGACAGTTTTGCTAACTATGCATTATTGCGTGATTACTTTTCACTCCCACATGTGAAAGGAAAAAAAAGACAACAAAAAACCAGCAGAAGTATTTTCAGAGTATGCTTATTTATAACACCTATAGAAAGCTTTATCCTGGCTTTATGTTAATTGCCATTTTGTTCTTACATCATTTCACAATTTATCCTATTTGACTAAATTGAATATAAAAGTCTAACATGAAATACAAGGTGGCCTAGAATCTCCTTTCCCTCTCATATATAAGGAATTAACAAGTGTCCAAAAACACCAAAACCTCCAACAACAACAAAAAAATGCATTAAAAAAAAAATAATTTACAAAGGCATTCAAGAGCATATACTAGGTTTTAAAGAAACATTTTATTCCATTTCAATTAATTTGCCACAGAACCTTTAGTGTTCTCAGAGTACCTTCCTTATAAAGACACTTTATTAAGTACTGTAATCTGCTGTTCATGTAATCTGTAATAGAGTTATAATTTCATCACAGATTGTATCAGGTTTAAAATAAAGGTTGGTGAACCAAAAGGGAAATGAAGGACAAATTGTTGAGTTATACAATAGCTTTGTATCTCTATTATGTGTCCTTGAACATAAACCCCATCAAATAATTTTCATATAACTTAAGTCTGAAAAGTCACATTGTGAAACACCTATGATTCAAAAGCCTACCTAAAAGATGATGGAGCAAACAGGCATCATCACAATCCTCACCCACTGTGCTGGAAAGAATTTGGACAGTGAAGGGAGAGAGGGAGGAAGGAAGGAATAGCAAGTAACAAAGGAGGATTATACAAATATCTGCAGAGCTGGATATATCATTTTGCAGGATCCAGGACAACAAATGAAGATATTATAAAAGAAAAGACTCAAAGTCAATGGCAAAACTCCAAGTCCCGTGCTCAGAATTTTATTTGAGCTGCTGAGGGGGAGGGGACATCATGACAACTTCAGCTACTTCCACCTTCCAGCCTTCTGGCTACTAGAGGACTATTTATCACCTTTCTTCCAGCTTCTTCTAGATTCTCTTACTTAAAAAAGTGAGTACAAGTCATTTTCCTTAGGAACACAGAATCCTCAGTTAACAGGAACTAAAACAAATGCCTACTTTATTTCAAACATCTACTATTCCTAACATGTTTTACAAGCATCAAATTCAACAAAGCTGCTTGCTTGCACATCCAAACAGAGATGGGATAACAGCTGCTTACATTTCAGTGTTCAGAAGATTATCTTCATAAGGATTCAAGACTTTTTTTAAACAAAACCTTTAATTATGTATGAACTGATCACCATTTAAGAAATTCAAAAAAAACACTTACAAATCATGAGTAGCTAACTGCTGCTGTAATTACACTTTCATGATCCAAATAAGAGTCTACATATCGTCTAGTAAGAACTATGGTGCAAAATAATCACAATGACATTTCTGCCTACTGCTGTCCTGTCTTTAGCTAAAAACTAGAAGAGTATCACCAATTATAAAAATCCTTCTCAGTCTTCAGTTCATTCAGATATGCCTGAAAATGGCTTTAAATCTGGGGTCAGTGCTTTACTACAAAGGAAGGCAAGGTCTCGCTCTCATTTACTTCTGTCAGGATAAATCAGATGTTTAACATTAAGTTCGTTCTTTCACAACAAACTAAAAAACAAAAAAAGCTATTCATGTGAAGTCCTAGCAACCGATCATATGGCATCATCACTCAATATCATAAAGAATTAATGTTATTCTTAATGCATTCTATGTGAAAAACTAGTATTTTTGAAGAAAGAAAAAAAGAGAAAAATGTGAAACATACTTTTCAATCTACTAAATACAAATTCCATAGTTAGAGCTATACAGTCCCCATGAGTTGTTCTTACTGGATTCTCAGATTTGGTAGATAGTCCTCACAATATTCCCCAAAAATAATTCAAGTAGAAAAAAACAGAGCAGAAGACTGTGAGGGGCACCCCCACCCTAAACTTCATTAACTGTTCAGATTTATACAGAGATGAAAATTCTCTTAAAAATAAAGAGATAAACTCAAGCTTGTCTTAACTTTACAAGAGATAATGTTTTAAAGAACTGGATATAAATTATGCTACCTAATATATCAAAAATTTCTACTATGAGTACAATACTGCAAAACATAAAGCAAACAGCCATCGCATCTTCACTGATTCACAACCCAGCTTGCCCAAACATTTCAAAACTGCAGAACATTTTAAATTGCAAAGCAAAAAATGCATAGAAAGAGAAAACAGCATTCATCAAACCATGATTTCATTTCAAGCTGTCAATACAGCTACTGTTGGTAATCTTGGATGACTAACATGAGAAACTAGACAACCCAGTGCCCCACCCTCTTTCCACAATCCGTAATTTATCTTATATTTTCATAATAACATAGCATTTCTCACTGAATATTACCAAATTAGATCACTCATCAGCAAAAGGTATGAACCTACTGAAAATATTTTCACACCCAACCATCTGAATATAGAAAATATTTACTTTCTCCTGCAATTTGAACTGCTGATCTGCACAGAAAAAGCTTAGGTGCAATGCCTGACAACTATGTCCAATGTGAAGCTGAAAGTGAAAAAATGAACTGCCTCAGTTCACTTGTAAAGGTCAAACAGCAAAAGAACAGGATGGTTTTGCCTGTTTGACCACTGCTTTGCTTCGTTCCTCATTTGACTCTCTTCATTTGCAAGAGTATTTCACAATGCACTTGAGTAATGGTAGGTCAGTACCGATCATACTATCTTTCTTTCAGGAAAATAACAGAAACCTTTAAAAATACTAATTTTGCACAGTAAGCAAATAGCAGCTACAAAGAATTGAGGTTTTGTTTAGTTCTAGGTTTCACCTTATACCCTTGGCATATAGGAATGACATGATCTTTAACTGATCCAGTACAGTTGGTGAAACTGTCTGGCAACCTCACAAGTAAGTATTCCTTCTTAACACATGTAAGTGCTGCATGACCTGGTAAGGTAACTCACCAGGCATGCCAAACCAAGACAATACATTCAGAGATCTCTCTGAAATCCAGCTTTATGTGAATGCTACATAAATTATAAACCAACTGTTGTGGGGCCTAAGTGATGTTTAAATATCCATAATGCATTAGAGCTCTTGATGATTTAAACATGTTTGCATTAATAATAAAAGATATTTTGAAGAACAAATTTAAGATTGAAGTATTTCAGAGCTTCTACTGAAGAACCAAATGGGGGGCAAATAGCACATTCCACTGACAACAGGCACAGTTTTCAAAAATCACAAAAAATATATTAACAACACATCAGGCCCAGGCATTCCTATATCCAGTAGGCTGTGATGCACTATGTTCTGAATCCAATGCCAAAATGCTTCAGTTTAAGATAGTTAGGTACATAATCTGGGAAAAAAAATAGCTGAACAAACAGTATTAATACACTATGCTCCTTTTAAACTAAGTCCAGACTAAGCAACACCACAGATGGAATCACTGTGTTTTTCCCCATTTTCAAACATCCCTCCTCACCCAGCTGCTTTCCTTTAAAGCAACCTAAATATTTTGCAGAACTACCTTCCAACTAAACAAACTTTCTTTAGATATTGGTAGCACATATATAAAATAATGTCTACAAGCAGCAAGATGAGCTGATCAAAGGAATGGATTACGTCAGCCAGTAAGCAAACTTCACATTCTGCTCTGGTCTAATTAGTGCTGAGCTGATAAAGAAGGTAGTTTACTATTCACGCGAAGAAAAAAAATAGACAAATACAGAAATAGTAGGCTGCAGAGACAGATTACATGCTTTGCTCCTCTGTTGGATATTTGATATAACAAAGCCATCTAGTGTTAACTTTTAAAAGTGAAAATGGCGCACAAAAGAGCTCGGGACAATTTACATGCGAAATTCTCTTTAACTTTGCATGTCTTCTGCAGCATAAAAAAAGCAAACCTCCTTTCCTCTAGAAAAGCAAGGCTGAAAGCAATAAACTACTAATGTGCTAAAATAATACAGCACCAAGTACTACGTTGTTTACTGACCTACTTCGTGAACGTCAATAGCCCCAGCTAAAATTTGTCAACTTCTGAGTTGTCTTTGTCAGGACTGCGGGACGCTACTTCCACATTCACGCGGACGCACATACATACATACATACATATATACATACACCGCCTCAGCAAAACGCTGCGGAGCACCACAGAACAGGTAGGGAGCCATGAAAATAAAATCCAGAGCGAAGTTGATCTCAACTGACTATCCTTTAAGGAATCAAGCACTAAGTTGGAAGAATGGACGGCTGAATACGTATCAGAGGATTACAAAACCAAGAGTGCAAAAAAGATAAAGGTTGCGCCTCGCAAAAAATAAATAGCATTAAAACCACTTCAGAAACCTGCAGGGGCTAAAGACTCTTTCCCTCCGCTACCCCAAACGCCCGGCGGCCTCCGCTGCACCGCCTCCGCTCCGACACACAGCTACACCACAGAGACGTCCGATCCGGGCAAACTTACCCCGCAAGTGCCATCACTGGCGAGGCGGGATGGGCGCGGAGCCGCTGCCGCCGGTGGCGGAGCCGCCCCGCAGGTGACCGCCGACCTGCTTTACTCCCGCTCCCCGCCGCCCCCGCGGCTGTTACTTTTGTGGCGGATCTCAACGCTATTTATAAAGGTGACGTGCGGGAGCGAGCCATCCGACTCTGGCGCGGCGGGGACGGCGTCGCAGCTGGGGCGAGGACGGGAGGAGCCGCGGCTCCTCGCCCTTTTCTCCCAGCCCTCTGTCCTCCCGCGGAGCCTGGGGAAGCCGAGTCTCCCTCCCAACGGCACCTGAGGGGAGGGGAGACGGGTCTCTCCTCACGGCACTCCTCTCTCCGAACTGCTCCCGAGCCCTTCCCAGTGGGGAAAGCACTCGCAACGCCCGCCCGCCGCGTCCCCGCGTCTCCCCAGCCCGCCGCGGGGCACGAACACGGTGGCAGGCACCGCTCCTTACCTGGTGTCACTGCCGCCTCCGCTGCTNGGGGGAATGCGAACTCCGCATTGGCCACTCGCGCTGTCGCGCAACCACAGGGCCAGGCCCCGCCCCGCGGCGTCCCAGCTGCCGCCCGCCCCCTCCCCTGCTCCCAGCGCGGCGGGGGTCGCGGGAGGGGATCCCCGGTGCGACCCGAGGCCAGGCTGCAAGTCNCGCGGGACACGCTGCCCGTGGGGCGCCGGAGCCGTTAACGGAAAACCGGGGGGCGTCCGCTGTGGACTGGAGCACGCACCGCTCCTCCTCCTCCTCTTTCGCCCCCCTCCTCCTCTTCCTCTCGTCCCCCACTCCCTCGCGCTCCGCCCGGCGCTGGGTCTCGAGTGCGCCTCAGCCGCCGGACCGGGAGGAGAGGCGGGGGGCGGGGGGGGGGGGGCGCCGGCACGCCCACCCACG
>VYZX01011326.1:32267-155515 GCA_013401335.1 Brachypteracias leptosomus
CGGCTCGGCCCCGGGGGAATGCGAACTCCGCATTGGCCACTCGCGCTGTCGCGCAACCACAGGCCCAGGCCCCGCCCCGCGGCGTCCCAGCTGCCGCCCGCCCCCTCCCCTGCTCCCAGCGCGGCGGGGGTCGCGGGAGGGGATCCCCGGTGCGACCCGAGGCCAGGCTGCAAGTCTGCGGGCGGAAGCGAGCAACAGGTGGGGTGGAGGGACGGCGGGAAGGAAAAGCCCCGGGACAGGCCCTACCAGGCAACGAGCTGGTGAGCGCGGGCTGCCGCCCGGGTCCTTCAGCCGCTGCCGTGCCCAGCCAAGCCGCAGCCAGAGCGGTGTGGGCCAGCACGCCGGCACGACCCCCTCCCCACACGGACCCTCGTCTTCGTTTTCAAGACCCTGGACAACGCCGCCTGGCCCGGCCCAGCCCGGCCCGGCCACTCAGCCCCGGGCTCCTCGCACCGTCCGGCCTCCCACCTCTGCCCCGCGGCCGGTACTGCAAACCGCCTGGCAACCCCCGCCCTCGGGCTCCTGCCCCCCCGGCTCCTTCCCTTGGAGCTCCTGGGCCGGCGAGCAGCGGGGTGACCAGGCTTCTGGGCCATCCTACTGGGCTCTGCATCGCCTCAGCGAAAGCCCATCTGATACCCTCCGGGCTTGCAATGGGGAGCGACTACTGCCAAGCCTTTAGCTTTGCTCGCATCCCGCGACGCCTTTTCTCACCCAGAGCTTTAAACTGGAGATACTTATAGTGAAGAAACACGGAGCAGGGGAGTCCTCGGAATCACCCTGTGTGCTCTGCTTCCTGTGTTCTGCTCTTAAATTGCACATGATGAGGAGCAGCGGTGTTTTCCCTCCATGTTGCACAGCCCTGAACAGATTTAGTTTGCCTGCCAAATAAGTCTATGGCTAAGTATCCACATTTCCTCCACCTCCTCCACACGTTCTGGTAAGCAAACCAAAGTCTGGTTTTGGAATTTGAATTTCCCTATTTCCACTCTGCAGGCCAGTTCTGCAAGGGACCATTTCTGCAATCGTAGGGCTCACTTCTACATAGAGGTTGCACAATAGAAGATGTTATCAGGACTTATGGGGCTGCTCTCATCTGTTCCTATCTGCTACCAAATTACGAGGCCTGTAACATCACTGGAATAAAGCCTACTCCTACAGAACCCTACAGAAATAACCCAGGATTCTTTTATGGGTTTTGAGTCCTCTCTCACTTGCTTTCCCCTCCACCCGCGCCCACCTCTCATGGGTATGTAACTTTCTGGTTGTACCAGTTCACTCAGCTCTGGTGAGCAGGCTGCATGTTGACATTTACAAGTATTCCACTGCCTTGTAAACTTCTTGCCTACCCTTTGCTGGAAACAGAGCAGAAGGCTTTAGTGGAAAGGAACTGCCAAAGATCCAGAAGACCCAGGGCAGGCCAAATTTTAGGTTACTGTGCTTAACAGTTCCTTTAATACACATTTTAAAACAAGAAATACAGTCCATGGTCATAAGTTTAGGCAGGCTTATTAATTAAATTTATGCAGACTTATTAGAACAAACTTGAAGGTGTCCACATTTACTATAAAAGCACTGGCAAACATTACATTCATTAGTGTTTGAATGCCTTCTTAAGTGTTATTGTTTTGGTTAAAATGGTATTTTTGAATGTTATCATTTCTATCCAAAATCACTAGTCCAGTTAGGCAGCAGACTGTCTCTGGACGGAAGCATGACCACAGGAATACTACTATTATTGTCTTGACAAAGAGCCTCTGAAGAAAAACACTGCAAGTGAAAGGAATAGTGTATTTTTCCACTTTAACCATGTTATAGCCAGTGTCCTTCCAGGAAGGTTCATTCCTTTAAAAACTAGCCCAGAAAATGTCAATGGAAAGGCAGGGAGCCCGGAGAGGTGTAAGTGTGCACAGTGTGGCAGGCAGTACTTGTCCCTGGTTTCTGTGCTGGCCAAGTTCTCATTACCGGAGCGCTCTGGCTGCTTCTTGCAGTGAGTCCCTTTCATTCCGAGGGCGAGCTGCCTTTCTGGAGTTCAGACTCTTTGCAGCAATTGCTGAATTTTCTCTCCTTGCTGTCATTCATGTGGTACACTGCATCTCTTTTGCTGAAGGAAAACTGGATGAGCTGTTCTCTAGACTCTCAAGATCTTCTTTCACAAGATTCCTCCCCAGTCCTTCCTGATTTCTCTATTTCGATCTCAGCTAAGCCTCACCCCCTCTACATCATGCTATGCATTTTCGTCCTTCTGCTCGGGCTGGAAAGCGCCTCTCTGCACCCCGTCGTTAACACCCTTCACCCGACAACTGCACGGCAATACTGAGCTGTGCAAACACTCGATCGCATGCCGTTTTCGGCCGGCACCGTTTGCTCGAGGCTGGACGGCCGAGCAGGACTTGACCCGCCCGCCGCCTGTTTTCCCGCAAGCCCCGCAGACCTCACTGCTGAGCTCTGCCGGGCACCCCCGCGGGGCCCGGCCCGGCGCCTCTGCCGGGCGGCGGCGGGAGGGGAGGCGGCGGCCGCGGTGAGCGCCCGGCCGGAGCTGCGGCCCCCGGCCACCCGGAGCAGCGCCCCGCCGCCGCCCGCCGCTAGGTGTCCTCGGGCCATTGCGCCACTGCCGGCGCCGGGCTCCGCGCGGGGACTGCGGCCTCGCCGAGCTCCGCGGAGCTCGCCGGTGTAACGAGTAACCTGCCTGGGCCGCGGCCGATGTACTGCTGCCGGTCTCGCTACTCACGCTAAGTCGTTCTTTTACAAGCTTGGCGGCGTTTCGTGTGCAAGCTGGTAGCTTAGGAGACTGATGGGTAACAGGGATGTAATATTTTGTAAGCTAAGAATAATATTTGTGTTTACTTACTGGGTTTTCTTTTAAAAGCTCGTGTTATAAAGCCCCTTGGATGCAAATCAGCAATCTCCAAGAATATTTCGGTGCTTCACCTACTATCCCAAAGAAGGCTATGCTTAAAAAACACCACTGAAATTGTGTGTAAGGCTCGGCCTTTCCTTATCGTCCGAAGAAACGCCAGTCAGTCAGTCCCTACCAGAGAGCAGGGATGAGATTAACTCCCACCTGCACGGAGAGGGAGCTCACTCCTCCGCAAACGGTGCCCACGGCTGGCTAAGGGGCCTGCCCCAGGATGCAAGAAGTGCTGGGGCATGCTGCCGGAGCTGTGTGGTGCCCCTGGGGCTGGTGCCGACCGTTAAAGAACAGACTAACTGTGGCACTGCCTGTGAATAAAAAAGTATTTCTCAGCTGACAGAATGTACTTCATGACAGAACTGTGGTGCACTTAACAGCTCGAAACACTCACAGCCTACAAGCTAAATGTTGTTTAGGTTGCGTTCCCCAAATTACACATTACCTGCATCTTGACAAGATCCAGCATGCTGATATGTATCAGCATTTGCTGTTAGGAGAGTTTGGAGGCTTTCTGTGATCTCTGCTTTTTTCTCTTTCTTACTATTTTTTCCCTTTCTTACTTTTTTCCCCTCTCACTCCTCCAGTATCATTCCTTTTGGCTTCCAGGCTACCATCTGTGTACCCTCAGGGAGTCAACAAGAGAAGAACAAGGGCCAGAAACCAGAACACAGGTGAGAAGAGGTAAACAGGAGCTTCATGCCATAATACAGGGCTGTTCAAGCCACAAGAGCAAACAGGGTAAGAGGAATCCCCTGCCTAAACTAAAAAGTGATAAACAGAAAAATGTAATCGAAAAGGGTGGGGAGAAAGGAGGAGACTGGTTTTCCTTTCAGCTTCTAATCCTTCCAGGGTGCATGTATTTTACTTGAATCATCTAGTGAAGGACACTCATTTGCCACAGATTTGGTGTAAGTCACTTACAGCAGGACAGCCCAGCCTTTGACAATACAGACCCGGAAGGTATTACAGCAGCTCAGCTATGGGCCAGGTTACACACAAGCAGGAACCGGACAGAAGAGATCCCACAGGCCCCTGGACAGCTCTGATGAAGAGTGGTGCTCGCTTTTTCCTGCAGTATCTTTTCCTCATTTCTCCTGTTCATATATAATTTCAAAGTACCCAGCTCAGCCACATTTGAAGCCAGTCTTCAGATACTATTAATACGCAGGGAATTGTTCCAACATCTCCTACAGACTGTTTGTTTCCAGTGACATAAAGACAACTCTAACAATAAAAGTGGATTTTTCCATTTGTTGTTGGGTCAGAGTGGGATCCTTGGAAGTGGTGCAGGAGGTGGAGAAAACATCCAGTAGCCACATGATGAGGCACGTTTTGCTGACACAAGGCACTCAAGAATAGGCAAGCTGAAGAAAGTTTAGATTTGTTTCCTCAGCCTTGGGCACAAGCCTAGAATCCAGGTGAAGTAAGTAAGAGCTGAGCACAAGATCTCACCAATGCATAAAGATGTCATCTCACTCACAAATCTTTTTGCTGATGTTGCTCAGTATTTCCTGATGCAGTTAATGAGGTGAGGTGCTCTATAGGAGGAGGATTCTGGCTAGGTCTTTGGAGCAACCTCAACTCCCTCCAATCACACCAGAGGAAAGCTGTGAGCAGTAGCAGGGAGGCAGCTGCAGCTTCACACGCTCCCTGTGAATCACCGTGCCATCCACAGGCTGGTGAGAAGGTCAGCACTGCAGGTGAATCCCCAGACTTCATGCTTCTGTAGATCCAGCAGCCCTGGAGCCACACACGCATAGCCTGGGGACACAAAAGCTCTTATTCCAGTAATTCACTGTGGAAAGAAGCCATTCTTTTAAGTCCACGCTATTTCACTAACTCTCCAACTATTTCACTTGTGGCAGGCCTTTGTTTGGTTTTTATTTTTCAATGAAATACACTTCAGACAGTAAGGTAGGTTCACCCTAGTTGAATATAACAGGAAGCAGAACCTCAGCATCCTGGCAGTGGACGTACCTCCAAGGGTAAGACTATGGTAGGGCAAGGCAACTGTAGCCTCTCCTATGCTGAGGAGCTCTTGGAAAACTACCAAGTGACTTCCTTCAAGTGGTTGCGAGACAAGAGTGTGCCCTCCGTACATTTCTACCACAGGTTCTACCTGAGAGTTTTTCAATGGACACAAAATCTTAAAAGTATAGACTTGGCAGTCAGAAGCAGGTAAAAGATTAATTTCTCTTGCGGCTGTACCATGGATATTCCCAGTCTGAATTCTTTATGCACTGTTGTGCTGGGTGACATATAACCACTCTGCAGCAGTGTGAGTTGACTTGCATAAAGCCTGTGAAATTTGCAGCCATCATACACACCACTTTCCACCAGGACTGGGGCACTAACAGCCAGAATCTAACATGGATGCTGCAAAAGGATCTCCCACAGTCTTTTATGGGATCAGTACTCTTCCACGCTTCTGGCAGAGTGCTGCTATGCTCTTTATCAGAAACCTTCAGTGACTTGAAAAGACATCTCTAATCCCTTAGCTGTTTCCCAGACACTGAGACTGCAATCATTACCATGGAATTTCTCCTGCCAGGTAACAGAAAGTTCACCCAGTAAGGGAATATCCTCACCATAAATAGGTTGCAACATCTGACTCTGCTGAGGAAGGAAGGGAAAGGACTGGAGCAAATTGGAGTGATGAGGCATATGAATGAAGTCAGCCAGGGAGAAAAGACAGCCCAGGCATCAAGAGCCAGGCTGCTTCAGCACATCTCCTGGGCAACTTCTGCTGGCAGCTCTCTTAGTGTCTGCATCTTAGGTCAGGCAAACTGATAATAGGCACCAAAATTCCATTAGAATTATCAGTGAGTTCAGTTTTTAATATGACCACTCCTCTTTTTTTTTTTTGGTTGCTATTAATTTGATAAGAATGCTTTCTGGGACTGACATTTTCCAGACTTGGTTTCATCACGTGACAAGCTTGGGGTATTTGAAAGATGAAAGAAAATCAGCAGAGCTATTAAAACATGTAAAAATTATTTTTCACATGATCCAACCAGAACTTTTGGATTTAACTAACTCAGAAAAATCTGAAATTAGAAACTGTAAACAAGATTATTTTGTAAAAATATTTAGCTCTTGATAGAAGAAAGTTCAGAGCTAATTTTTTAAGAAGTTTTAAAGTTTTAGCATTTCTTAGTTGGCAGTTTTACTATCTTTAATAAGACTTTCATTTTAAGATGCTTTAATGAGATACAGTTGGATGGGTGGTTTCTCAAATGGAAAAAATGATTGTGTATATTTAGATTAGATAGTTCTTTCAATAACCGAGGCAGGCTGAAAAAGGGAAGACACTAAGAAATCACTATTGATCTCACTACACTAATCTAATTTATTTGGGAAAGACTTAAGACAGTAATGGAAAGTATAGAAAATCCATTGATAGATAGAGAGATTGATCTTTGTTAAGGACATTCTACAGGAAGAAAATTTGTTAATATCTTTTCAATCTCCCATAAATTCTTAGACTTTAAAGCTCTAAAGGCCCATTTGTGATAACCTAGTCTGACCTCCTGTGCATGACATACCATTGGACTTCCATGAATTTATTTTTGTTTCAACTAGGTGTCCTCTAGAAAAATTTCCAGTCATGTATTCTCATTGATGGAAAATTCACTGAAGTCCTTGGTAAATTGTTTCAATTACTTTCACTGTTAAAAATGCGTGCCATATTCCTAGTTTGAACTGCCTGCCTTTCAGTCAACACATCTTGTTATACTTTTGTCCACTGCACTGAAAAGTTCATTCATGCTGTGTGCTCAGCACTGGTACATACAGACCGTGACTCTGTTACTCGTCAATCAGTTCTTATATAAAGGAAATAAATAGTGTGCTCAGAGTTTTTTGCTATGATCTGTTTTTCATTTCCCGTAATAATTCACATGGCTTTTCTCTGAATTGTTTTCCCTCTGAACTCATTTGAAATTCCTTCCTGAAATATAAGAGAATGTAGATGCCATGCTGTCAAGAACCCCAGGGAGATGTCTTCCTCAAGCACAGATCTTTGTTAAGTTGCTATCGAACTGTTTAGTTATTTTTCAAATTGTGCCTATAGAATCTAAGTTCCCATTCTACCTCACATCTCCCAACTCTCATTTTTAAGGCATTTGGCTTCAAACAGCAGAATGACAGGAAACAATCACAGCATATTCCGCAGGCCTATTATGTAGCATTGCTCTGCCGACCACCATTTGGAGTTGAAATACAGAACATCTTAATTCACAGGAGAATTCACAAATCTTATAGAAGTTATTTGTTTTAGTTCACCCAACTATATCTACTGTAATCAAAATGTAAATTCACTTACTTTTGACGGTTCACACATGGCCTAAAGCTGTATTTAACCCTTTATCTTTGAGGTTATGTGGTAGATGATGAAGCCTTACTTGGATCACATACACATGAAATGCATTTCACTTGGTAAGTCTGGCTCACATAAGAGAAACAAAGGTGAGTAATCTTGAACCTGAGCCTCAAAATAACCACTGAACTTCTGCTCTTGTTCTGTGCTGTGACATCCCACTGATAGCACCGTTTTCTACACTTTCCTATCAGAAAACACTTTTCCTCCCTGAAATTCACAAAGGATGCAAACTGAGGATCACTATAGCCTAAAAGTCTGCCTCTCATTTGGTGCCAAATGCAATATGTACCTAGTATATCTACTAGTAGTCTTTGGAGAAGGCACCTGCTTCTGCTCACTGAAAACTATTGGAAAGAATGGTAACTTGGATTTTGATTGCTCGAATGTTTGAAGAACCTGGGCACACCCTTTGCCCATATAGTGTGTCTTCTGGTATTTTGTAATTGCTGTATCTTGTCTTTCATCTACCCCACAAGCTGTGGGCATTTTTCACAATTACCTCTTCTTTGTCATCCGCAGCTCCATTTTCTTGTTTTGCAGCCTGCTAAATTGGTAACAGTGTAGCAGGAAACAAAGAGTTTCTGACTCATCAACCATGAGACATCTAACAGTTCGGTGAGGTTTGTTTTTCTGCTATGACACTTTATTCAGCACTTGGAGTAATATAACAACATTACCTTTATGTTTCTTCTGACGCTGCATTAAAACTTGTGAATTCACTGAGTACTCTGCTTTAAAAATGGGCAGGCCATAGAAGAAACACTGCAAAAACCCTCAGGATTCTTTGTGCTTAAGTTATAGGTGATTCAGATCAAATTTTGGAGTTCATTGACCTGATTTTGTTCTGTACCAAAAAGTTAGTTACAAGACTTTGTCAGCAAGGCTTCGCACCCCAGGAGAGCTGGGCATTGGCAGCTTCTCTCACTTGTGTGCCCGTTCAGGGCAGATTTCTGCACAAGGACAATGACAAATTTGCGCAGTAAAAATTTGGGGTAGTCAACCCAAAGAGGGAATGTTATAGCAGAGGCTTTATGGCTCAGCCTGCTGGTGTCAATTCGATCAGCTCTGCTACCCACAGCTAGTTAGGTGGCCAGAGTGTGCAAAATGACTTGCTCACTAGGAGACATATTTGCCCTGCCAGGCCTGGAGAAGAGGGACATTTCAGGTTCTCTGGGCTGGCTGATCACACTGGTGGAGCACCACAGGAGGGTTATGACAGACACACATGGCATTAGCTGAGCCCTGATTTTTCAGTTGCAGTTATTTGATCTTTAACTACTTGTGTATTTAAGAAACTTAAGAGCACACCAGCTTCTTTTTGTTTTCCTCTCAGTTTTATCATTTTCATTTGTTGCTAATGCTTTTCCCACTTCATACTAGAAGGTTATTTTATGTGAACTACTGGGTTTGACAGCCTGTCACTGTGGGCACAAGAGAACTGGAGCAGCCAGGCAACCACATACCCTTTCTCTTTTGGCCTGACTGAAAGCTTACTGGTGTTGTAGGGATCCTTTAGTTTATTCAGTAAGTTTCCTATCAGAGCCTTACAGCAAGAATCTGGTACACAGAAAAGGAGAGAGAGGTAAGGTGCGCAGCTTTCAAATGCCAGACAACATTGGTCTTTTCCGTCTCTTCTCCTCCCTTCATGAAAAATGCCACACTGGTTCAGAGCTTGGGTACATTCATAAATCACCGTGGAGTAGGCCTAAACTTGGAGAGGCTGCTCCAGAGCTAGAGCAGGAGGTGTGCCAGCCAGGCAGTGCAGTACCCAAAATAGCAAGCCCTGCTGAGAGGGAGATCTGTGGAGCCTGGTAGCATAATGGTCACAGGACTGTACTGCTTTTAGGAGACAGAGATCCATGCATCGCTAAATTTAGTCACCTGCATTTATCAGCGCAAACTGTGTCAAAAGTGGGTCTTTGCACAGTGCCTCACAGAACAATGCAAACATCCTCATCCCTGTTTTTCATGGGTTTATTGCTTTTACTCTGTTTTGCCTTCTCTCCTTTGCAAGTCAGATGCAAATGAAATGAAAAGATCATTCATCCATTAAACAGATCAGAAGAACTGTAGCATTCACCATGGGTTTTTCCCTGTTTTACTGTTTGGTTGATAATGTAATTATTCTTTACAAATTAACAAAAAATGAGCAGACATGTGGATCCAGAGAGTTTTCCACCGATGTAGTAAATAAGCTTGTGACACTTAGGTACTCTCTTAATTCTTTAGAAAAGCTGGTATTTCTGTAGACACTATCTTCTAAGTTTTGTTGAGCAAGCATGACCGTACTAGGAGAGAACCGTTTCTTTCTCTGGTCTACTTTCCTTTTCACACACATTGCAAAGGGAGATTCTGGCTACTCAGAAATTTCTCCCTTAGTACCATGAGCCATATTGCTTCTCACCTGTCAAAACAATGTCACTCCATGGTGGGTTACAGAAAAGCTTAAACTGGCTTTTGTTTTTGCACTGACTTACACCTTTCCCCAAATATGAACTCTCACCTCATTTTGCATACACTCTTACTGTGGATGGAGCCAAGCCCAGACACTCACTGCAGAAGTGATCACCAGCTCTTTACTTCAGATTACTCCAAACTTGAGAAGGTTTGCGAGAACAGTTCTGAAGGACCATGTAACTCCACTCTGTAAAGGAACAAAGACGATTCAAAATAAAGGAAAGGAAAATGCATTTAGTCTGGTTATTTGTTTTGGCACTTGAAAATTAATTTTAATTACGCCTAATGTCTCATGAAGTGCTGTCTTACAGCCAGTTCAAACAGGCCACTGTTGAAGTAATGAAGACATAGTAACATGAGATAATGCTGCTGTGCATACTCCTAAATCTGTCCTGAGCAGAGAGAAAGATCCATCTTTGCTCATGCATCTCACTTGGTTAAGTGCTAAATACAGCAACCCAGCTTTAGCTCTGCCGTCTCTGCCTAGCTCCTTGAGTCCAGTTACTTTCACTGCATGTAATGTGGCAACCAGAGTGCCGACCTGCTCTGCACATTGGGGAAGAAAAGGTGGAAGCCAGCATCATTTCCTGCATGAGCTCCTCCAGAGGAAGTCAAACATAGTTGCCAGCCTTGCACACAAGGGTGGCACAAGGCATCCTGCTTGGGGCAGGGCAGCGTGAGGACCTTGTAAGTAGAGAGCATCTCACCATGTCTTGCCCTTTGTGCGCTGGGAAGCTTCTTGAAACAGTCTAATATTGGGTTCATGAGCAACCAGGCAAGCGTCGTGTTTAAGGCATAGAGCACCTTCTTCCCTATTCCTCAGCAAGTTGTCTCATCTCTACCACCACCTCTTGGCAGCCCTGTAGTGCAAGGATGCAGCAACAACAGTGCAGCAGGGTTGCAAGGCTCTACATACTGGAAGTGGTGCTGCTGCAAGCAGAATGGGTGCTGAAGAAAAGGGGTGATCATGGGGGGGATAAATCAAGGACTCCACCACAGACAGTGGCCCTTGGGCAAGTTTCCAGGGGACTAGCAGCAATCCTTTGGAAAGGAGTGTAGAGGAAGACAAAAGCACGCATTGGCAAATGAAGCCTTCTTGCAGAATGGCTTAGCGAACCCCAACATGGGAGACCAATTAATTTCTGCAGTCTGCCCTTGGCTGTGTAGACTAGTCAGAGTCTTGTCTTTTCAGACAGAAAGGTACAGAACGTGCTTGCCTGCCCTAATGCTCTGGAAGTGATTACCTAGCTGGCATTTCTTCTCTTTAAATGTCACTGCTAGCTTACTCACCCCAGCCCAGCTCCCTGTGAAATTAGCAGCAAAGCTCCCACCACCTCCAATCAGAACAGTATCAAGCCCAGGACAGAGGTAACTTTTCGAATATTCAATGACACCAAAATGCAATTTTTTGTTTACATAGCATGGTCTTCTTTTGAATGGCTAAATGAACATTTTGCCTGAAGTTGAACCCCAAGAGATCTGTGACCTACAGATGTTACCGACTGTTGGGTTCCAATGCTTTGGCAGGGGAGAGAGCTCTCTTTATGAAACCATTTAATTAGGAAACCAGGAGGACCTCTATAAAAGTCAAGAATACTATAAAAAGAAACTGAAATAAGCTTTGCCCTCTGTAGAAACAGGAACTTCTGTTCCACAACATTCATAATTTCCATTACTGGCATTGTTACTTATTATAACAGTATTTGAGTGTTTTCTTGGATTTATCTTCATAATTATTCTATGAGTTGAAACATGTTCTCCCTATTTCACAGATGGAAATAGTAAGAGGAGATAAGTAAGGAAAATATTCAAGGTGACAGGAAATCCTTGACACAGCCAAGGACTGAACACAGGTCTCCAGTTTCTTGCCCTGCTCCCCCCCCAGTCTCAGGCCATAGTGCCAGGACCCAGGGAGGGGCTGGGCAGAGAGAGCCCTGGTGCTCTACCCAGCTATGTTTCCTTACCCCGCTGGGTCTTAGCAGCAGACCAGCTCCATACTGCCTTTTTGTTCTTCTTGGTATGATGTTTTCAGTAGCTTAAATAGTTTCTTGGGTATTTTTATCATATTGCAGCTGCATATGCCAGCCTCCTGTGACTCTCTGCCAGCCTCACATCTGGAGGCTCTGGACACTGGAAGACCACTGGAAGATCAGCTAGCACTGAGGAACTTCAAGGTGATGTAAAACCAACATTTGTTGCTTCTCTAACAGTGCCTAAATATTACACCTGACTGACAACACCTGGAATGATTTGGAAAGTCAGAGAGTAGTAAAAGAAGGTTGTTTTAGAGGACAGGATCTGCTGTTGAAAGAACTGACAAGACTATAAAAAAATCAAAGGGGAAGAGAGAAATTAGAACAGGGAAAGAACAAATAAATTGTACCAGGTGAGCCTGAAACAAGTTTACGTAAGGCTTGATGGTGATACTCTTATTCATACTTAATGGTATGTTAGCAGATGTAGGGTAAATTATTACTGACTTGAGGGCATCAAAATCAGATCCATCAGGCTCTAGAAGTATGAAAGCTACTATCTGGAAACATCCTCTAAAATCAACAAGTCAGTTAAACTGCTTTAGTATGAGGAAACAGGTCAATCTGCTTTGAATCTGTTAAACAGATGAAGCTTTGAAATGGCGACGGCTGATGCTTTTAAGAGTGATTCACAGATATGCTTTAGAAGCAACCCTTGAATTGAGAAAGAAGAGGGACTGCACACTAAATGTATTCCAAAAGAGAGAGCACATCCAAATTTAGCTTCAGCTTTTCTTTTTCAGTCATCTGGCAACAATGGGAAGCTATGGTGGGTACAGTCATCTCATGTAGTTTAAGCTGTCCAAAAAAGAAAAAGAAAACTTGAGAAAAAAGCTAAGCACTGTACTTTGTCTCTAAAATATTCTGAGACAAAGGAGCAGATGACACTGATACCTGGACATCTGCTATGTTGCACCTAATCATTCTTCCAGGTAAAAAAAAATAAATATTCAATGAACTCTCAAGAAAGTTGTCAAGCCCCTTAGGAACTCCGAATAAGCACCTTTGAATTTTCTGAGATGAACACTGACTTTTCTGCCAGGAGGCTGCGAGGAGTAGCGAAGAAGGTGTATATGTTACTTTTTCTTAAATAAATCACACAACTGACACTGTGAAAAGAGGAAGACATATTAAAAAAAAAATGTGGATGCAAGCTTATCAAAACTTGTCTTTGAGCAGCTCTCAGCATGAAGGAATGTATTTTCCTGCAAAAGAGATTTATACTAGGACTACCAATTTATCATCTTTTTATGCCACCTTATGTAGGTTGACAAACTGCAGTCTACCCAGGATCTTTTAAAAAAATATATTAATAGCAGTGAATAAGCATTAGATGTGTTTGTGTTTGTATGTTTGTGTGTGTTGTCAACTGACTGGAAAATTTCAAGAGGACAGACCAATTAATATAGAAACTATTTCCAAACTATTGAAACTGGAGTTCAAAAAGCCAACTCCAACAAGATGATGTTAAGAGACTCCTGCTGGAATGTCTGTCAGAGCAGAGGAATGAGCACAAGGCCTCCTCTCCCACATCACCACTGAGGCATCATCTATCCATTCTCCCTGGCTACCTATGGGGGAAGCTGCCAACCCAGCGAGCAGCACTGGCAGCCCTCTGCTCCTCACACAAAGCCACAAAAGCCATGTTGAGACCAATGGTTGGCACCAGGAGAAAATCAAACAACCCCAGTCTGCCAGACAAGATAACAACACATGGGGAAGATGTGGAAAGCATTGCTAAAATGGTTGGGAATGCTCAAAGTGAAGAAACCGGATAATTATCAACATAAGACCTGATTGTCCTGTCATGCTGGTTTTACGATAGCATAACTCTGCTGACTATGAAAGAGTTGCTTCTGATTCAGACTGAACTAAGCACTTTGTGAGCATCATGACAAGCATCTTGAGAAAGTCTGAGCTTGCTGTTGATCCTAGTACAGCTCTGTGATTCTGAGTCATGAACTGGCATGAGAGCCAGGGCTTGAGAAGCCTTGAATCTTCCTCACCCACTCTTCTGACTAGACAAACCAAGCCTGTACTCAAGCTGCTCTCTGCAGGGGGATCAGCTAAGCTCTTTCTTGAGAATACTTGTGATTGAAGTACACTTTCTTCATTCTTTGCAATACAGAACCAAGGCCATGAGCAGTGAGTTTCTTCACCTGGCTTCTTGGTGTTGGTGCCTCCCTTGTACCAACACCAGTGTTGGGCAAGCACACGCAAGTGACCCAGAAGATCATACTTTCAGGTGAGGTACTTTTCAGCTCCATCTGTTCTCCCAGCTGATTCATCATGAATCACATCAATGTTCATGTCACGACAAAAGAGGCAGCAGCAGAAGCTGGTGGTTAGTAAGGGTTATGAGGGGGAACATTATCTCATGGCAACACAAATGGTAACCCACGTTTATGTCAGAATAAAACAACATGCTTAGTAAAATGCAAACTTTTTTTTTTCTTTCATCAGGTTGAGAGAGGTTCTGTGGTGATAGTTTTACTTGTGTCCTAGAGACACTGAAAAATTCTGCCCTGCTTGGAAGTCTCACATTATGGACATTTCTTCTGCTTGCCTACAGGACAGCTGCTTGTATTGGGCAGCAATAGCATTTACTCTTATGTATAGCCATGCAATTTTAGTGGTGAAAATGCCTATGAATGTCATGACAGTCTTTCAACTTCTCCCTCCTGGTTCTGATTGATGGACCATAAATTCCAAGAGCTAGTCAGCCAGAAAGTGCCATTGCCAAATTCTATACCCACTGCACCAATCTGAACTTTCTCTTGTATTTTAAAGAGGAATTTCCTCCAGGAATTTAATATGAACTCTTCTAGTACTCTGTTTCTCTCTACCAACACCATCACATTAAATAACACCTATAACAAACAGCTTCAACTGAAAATTAGCACACATAGAATGTGTCACATATAAAGACAACTAAGATTTTAATTTCAGCTTTAAAAAGCCAGAAATTCTCTGGTTTGTTTATTTTTGCATTGCAGGCGCATCCTGAGGCAAATAACTCAACCAAAGTGTTTCCAAGAGCCAGCTCTTATCTAGAGGACATGAAATGGAAGTGTTAATAGCACCAATATATAGGTGTCAGTGTCACTGCAATAATTGCACTACAAGTCAGAGGCTGACACCTTCATAAAAGAAAGTGTCAAAACAGTAGAAACCAAGGCTATGAGATTTTCTTCACTTACAAAAACAGGCCTTGAATGAGAGTATTCAAATGTTCAGCTGAAATTTGCTACTATATTTAAGACGACAATTAAAACTGACCTCTTTTCACTGAAACAAAATGCACGGAATTGTCATGTCAGCATCACCAGGATAGAACTAAAGGGAGTATGTGCAGGAGGCTTCACAGCCCCAGGTGCCAAGTCCTCATGGCCTGTAAGCCACCTGTTCCCGCAGAGGTAAAGCCCTTTCTTGCTATGGAGCAAAGACATACTCAATGTTTCAAGTCAAGTTACCTGGAGACCAACATTTTTTGTCAAAAAGAATAAATGTATCAGCAGCTGAAAAAGCAGAAACATTCACAAATCCATGTAAAATACAATTGTATCAAAATGAGATTTGTAACTCTAAAGAGGAGCTCTTTGGTTGTTTTCTTTTTTTAATCTGTGTTCTTATTTCCCCTGACCAGAATTGACCAAAAGTCTTTGGACCTCAGGAGTGCTCACCTGAACATCTGAAAATAAGTGAATGCAAATAAAAGAAAAACAAAAATGAAAATTTATTTGAACTGGTTTTATTTTGATAAAGTGGTAAAGTCAACAGATTTAGGATGAGTGTGCTTCTATTGTCTTCAGTAAGTCTTTCATTAAGAATTTATAGTTTACTTTGTGTCACAACAAAGAAATTAATTACTCTCAACCCACAGTAAGTTGGTAGAAATTGGGATCTTACCCAATCTGAAGTCAAATGAATATTGTCAGCAATATGACTAAGTATGTGTGATGTTCTGACCTTCTCAAGGCAAAATGGCCATGATGGACTGAGAGGAATTACTGTCTGATCATTTCCCCTGATCTTTGAAGGAAGCATTGATTTCCATATGGACGTCCTTTGCCTTCAGCTATTTGGACTCTGCAAATCAGAATTCATAACCAATGGTAATTTCCTCCAATGTAGAGAAATCATGGGACAGATGGGGTGATCAGACATGATCAAGAGATAAAAGTAGAAAATGACTGCACATGCTTTTACTCTCTGCAAACACAGCTACCGAAAGTACAAAAGGGAGCATCTTCTATTTCCCTGCTCAATTCTGCTCACTGGGGTGGCAAGCTGCAGTGGTACTGCAACAATAGTTCACGGGCATGGAGTACAAACCCAGGGAGCACTTTGTGAGGCCAAGTTTTGTGTCTGTGCTTTGGCAACTGTATTATTCCCACTGACAGAGCTGTCAGTAGATGCCATCCTGAAGCAAGCAGGTTTTTAGCAGTTGATAATACAGACTAGGGAGGGACTGGGGGGGGTGGGAAGAAGGGGACGTGAGCAACTTGTGAGAATAAGTAAAAAGAGGGAACTAAGGGGGGAAAGGTGGGAGAGCAAGGTTCTCTGGAGACCTACTTGCTGCTCAGTACAGTAGAGAATAACGAAATCAGGGAGTTCTCAGCATGATTTCCAACATCCACATGGGCATGTCCTGTCTGTGCTTCCCCCCCGCAGGCTGCCGGGTGAGTAAGGGACCCTTTCTTCACTGCTTTTTTTTTCACTTTTGCTTCCTTGAGTTACAAAGGCTAAAGACAGAAAACAGCTATCCAAGCAGAAAAGCACTGACTTCAGGTATGCCAGCATGAAGCTGTTCTTGCTTTCAGAGCACTTCTCAAAAGCTCTCTGCAGCCAGGTATCCACCTGCAGAATCTGGTTACACCACAAAAACTCCAGAGCGTTTACAGAGCCTCTGAGTTAAGTTACTAATGAAGTCACCAGTGTGCCACTCTCTGTACACCAACTCCCAGAAACACCAGCAAAAGTATAAGCTAAGTGTGTGAAGGGGCTTGCTTTCTTTGTCAGGTGACAACTTTTTCCATACATGTCCTTGTCTGGATGCTCAGAGAAATGCAGACACCCCTCACCCCATCACTGTGCTTTGTACTTGAAAGTACAGACTCTTTCATTTAAGAGTCTAAAGTACATTGAGCATTTTCAAAAATTGAGGGAATCCTGTTGTAGGCTAAGTCAGTCAGACTGGAACCCATGAGATGTCAATTTTCATTCAAATCTCACCTGTGCAATTAAAGAAATCGTTGCGCTAAGAACTTTGATTAGTGTGGAAATGGGGGACCAGCAGAAGTGTGGTACATTTTGCAGGTAGCAAAGGCCATTCTGGCCTCTGCAGTGTGGAACAGATTGATGCTTTGTGTGAAGGTGACGCCTTCAAAAAGAGCAAAGGGAGAAAAGCAAGTGTAACTCCTTACTCTCCAGACCCAGCTCTGTTACTGCACTGGTGAGGCAGGATTTACTTCTGAATGTATTTCTAAAATGAGAAATTGCTCTTTGAATATATATTAGAAAAGAAAGCTGTGAATGGAAAAAACTTCCTAATGTGCTCCCACACTGCAAATGGCCATTACACTAGCTTTCAAGGATGCAATTAAATTTCAGTTCAGTCTGTCTTATAGCCAAAAATTCAATCCTGAGGTTTATTTGAATTTAGCCTTTTTTCCTAGCTGTGGATATTGCACTGTGCAATTCTGCACATAAAAAAGAAATGCTGTAAGCACCAACTTCAGTTTCAAAAAAGTAACTGGCAGGGCTTTTCATAGAAGTGCAAGTGGATATTCTGTTAGTTGGTATATTTATATTCGGGATTTTCTGTGTCTTTCACATATCCCAGCACCTCATAAGGATTAATCAATTTATCTTTACAAAACCAAGTGACGTAGCCTGGTTACCTTGGGCCTGCATGTTCAGTCTACTCCTTAGAGTAACTTCTGCTTCCCTCTCATTTGTTGTCTTCTGCACCTCAGCCAATGCACAATTTTTAGCAGGATCTATTCACTGCAAACCAGTTAACCCTCTGTCAACACTCCTGCAAGACAGGGCAGAGCTCTTACTCTCAACAGTCACAGTGACACTGAACAACTTCTCCAGAAGGAGCATCTGTGGCTGAGGCAAGAGTTATCTTGCCTCTCCTGGATCTCAATCCAGTGTTTTAACCAGAGAACTTTGTTTCCCCAGTATATAATCAGTGAGGCAGCAAAGTATGACAGAAGAACATTGTAAGTCAGTCTCCCAGGTTCTGACTGCACCAGTTAAATGAGAATGGTATGGATGACTGTGTGGGCTACAGATTCTATTATCCAGTGTCACAGCTCCAGAACAAGAAAGTCAATGTATTTTTACTGCTGCATGCCTACATGAAGCTCTGCCCTAAATAACCTGGTAGCACAAATCCAATATAACATAGGTAAATGGTCAAAATGAAGAAGCTACCGTCACAACTGGTGCTCCTTGGCACTGTCGAATGATCACTAAAGAAGCCAGGGATGTGTAGATAATGCAAAGAGGTAATCACAAACAATGTAGCAGAATGGAATGTGGAAGCCTGCACCTTTGTGTCCAGCATCACAGCTTTCTGTGCATAAGTAAAATTTTACAGTATCACAGACTGGGAAGCATGAGCACAAAGTTCAACCCAGCAGAAAAAGGAAAATTGAAGAATTAAAAGAAACAAACCAAACAAGGCAAATCGAAGCCAGTGAGTGACAAAGCTAGTAAGTTTCCCAAGAGAATTGCTTGCAATCCTATGTGCTAGCAACACAAAAAAGCATTAATTTCTTGAAAATAATTTAGAAACAAACAAGTGTTCTTTGACCCATAGAGTGCTGCTGCCAAGATCTCTATATACAAAATACCCAATTGATTTGCACAAAGGTGAACAGCCAGCATTTTGTCTTCCTCTGATTAGACTTCCAAACCTGAGCACAAACCTTGAGCCCTCCAGCTCTAACATCTTTTCCCCCTGAGATGCATGCTTTGGTTTCTCACGCCCATGTCATTTTACGGTCTCTACCTTTCCTTCCAAGCTTTGGTCTGTTGCAAATCATGTAGAAGAGGCATCATCTATAGTAGAAAAATCCTTAGTTGTCTCATTCATTCCTAACCATTACTATCCAGATAGATAGTAATAGTTAAATCAGTATGAGATCCATTGACCTCAAAAAAGTTAGGACTCTTATACCAGTTGAAATACAGATCTATGTTTTGAGACAGTACCAAATACAATTTGCAAATCAATATGGTATTTAACATTTCCTACCTTGGTTCAAAGATTTGACATACTCTATTGTGGCTTGAAGGGTTGCACAAGTTCAACGTTTATTGTGATTTTAATGTAGCAATGCCCAAATGCCTCTACTAGAATCAGGATCCTGTTCTCATTAGTGCTTCTAAATGCACCAGAAAAGGAAATGGGTCGGGAAAAGTTTTCAATCAAATGAGTAGGCAACACCATCAGGCTTGTTCTAATAAGGGAACTGGGAAGCGTACCAACAGTTCATGTTAAGTTCAAAACACTATTCCAGTTGGTAAAATGGAAAGGAGTAGGAAAATCTGCCAGTTCTTTTAAGCAATTGTATGCACTTCCTTGAAAAGCAGAACTTTACACTTCAACTCAACTTACTGAGTAGAAAACTCCTATATAAAAGATAGATTAAAATCTTTCCTCTCTCCAGAATTATCCATTCAGTTTTTTATGAAGAATACCATAGTGAAATAACTGTAACTGCATATAGGAAGTCTTATTGGTGTAAAATATGAAGACCTTTTAAAAGACAAGTATTTAGATGGGAAAGAGCACAGAGTTGAAGGAACTTTGTCTAAGACCTGTCAGCTGCCCCTGGCATGGCCAAGGCACCCACTGATCTGCAGGCCAAACAGCAGCAACAAGATCACACTCTCTCTTTTTAAAGATGTAGGCTAGAAGGTGCAGGCAGTATAAAGAAAATTTTGCAGAAAAAGGCAAGTCTTTTTCAGGTACTTTTCACTTGATGCTGGTGGCATCCAATACTTCTGTAGCCCACCCTCATCAGGCAATATAGCCAGCAGCTGATTTTCCTATGTTTAATTTTGCAGATCAGTGTAGCTTGATTTATATACAGGGAAGACAACAAGACTATTAAGGATGAAAATAATTGAACACAAGGACAACGAGGAGGAATGATGTAAACTCACCTGATAGAGTGATTTTTCTTTTCTTACAACCCTTACAAACCTCTTGCATGAGATTTATGAGCTTGAGGAAATCATAAAACTTAAGGATGAAAAGAGACAAGCTATTGGAGAGAAGAGGAAAAAGACTTAGATCTTTATTTTAACCTTTGCACCCAAAAAGCACAGAAACAATGCATTATTTCTCATTTTCAAAGGAATTTGCATTATTGCTAAATTCATCCTCATTACTACCCTCAGAGAAAACATTAATGTTGTAATATGGTTACAACAAAGGCTTTGGACAATTAGTGCCAACCATTTCTCCATAACAGCAGATAAAACTACCATCTACTTGTTGCTTGTAACAATTTAAAATTACTCTACCTATGATGTAATATTTTATACATGTGTTTGATAGATTTGGGGTCTGAGCACTTTGCCTCATGGCGTGCTTAAAGGTGGATAAGTCCTGTCTAAATCAACGAGATATCAATTCATCACATAATATAAGTATATGCCTAGCTTCAAGTTATTCACTTGATTCAAGCTGGGGCCCCTTGAAAGCATTTTTCCATGTCATCTGGAGGCTAGAGGAAATTCAGCAGGAGAGTTAGGAAAATTGTAGGAAAGTATTTCACAGCAGGTGAACATTGCTATCTGACTCGATTGCAAGCATAAAGAGGGGTCCTAGGACAGAAATGCAGTCTAGAGCTGAATGGAAACTGGAACCCAGCCTTTGGGGGATTTAGTACTCTATTTAAAATGCATGTTTCTCAACTTGGAAACTAAAACTCCAACTGTTAAAAGACTTCTACAGGTTCTTAACTGCATTCTGGGCATCCTTCTCCAGAGATGTCAATAAGATTATGCACAGTCCCTGATGTTAACTGCAGGTATGAATCTCGTCAGACTGGGTCTTAGATACTCAAGTCCACAAGATTCTGGGCATTGTGGTCCCAATCTATTAATTAGAATTGTTCATGCCATCTATTCTTTTCACTGAAGTAATAAAGATCCGATATGTACCAAAAAATCTGTGATTTGAGATATAGTATGATTTTGTGTTGTCAAAGAGTAGCTGAGCCCATCCTTTATATAGTAAGATATTCCTTCTGTAGAATTAAAACTGAACTGTATGAAACTCAGGTGAATAAATGAGATGAGTTGCCAGCAAAATGGACTGTGTACAACAATGTTTATTTCCCAGAAGAAAGTACTCAGCAAGGGAATTGCATCAAGAGTGTGTACTGCAAAAAACACAGTCTGCTATTCCTTTTGCAGTCATTGAAATGACTATTTTATTCAGTGCTCTGATGAGTGTGCTGCACCATAGCTAAATCAAGTTTGTTAAAGTAAAGGCACGTATTTTACAGACAACTTATTTTTTCTCCTGCCTTGGCAGGTGTATCAACTTGCATCCTGCCAATTTTAACACAACTCAGCAGCTTCATCATGTGCAAAGTAAGTGATAACACACAGGTGCACGACTATATGGGTGCTGATTGTGTTTTAAAAAACAGGAAGGTCAAACGCGTCATGGGAATTTCCTTTGAACCTATTTAAGGCATCAGCCATATGCAGGCTTCTGTGGCAATTTTATGCTATATCAGATTTTTTCCCATGTCTAAAAAAGCACACAGAGAACAGGAAACATCATGTTCTTTCTGAGCTGAGTGTGATGTTACTTGCAATTTGCTGAATTAAGGCTGATTTGTCAGTTGTGTCTAATTTGAACAGCTATTCCCTCGTTCTAAATCTGGGGTTGGCACTTCCTGCAAACTGCAAGTATCCTCAGCTACCCTTTGCATCCTTAGAACTATCAAGAGTGAGATTCACCAGACCTGGAGGCATCTGTCAACATACATTTACAAGTGAGCTAAGCCAAGCTAAGTCCTCTTCAGAGGCTTTGGAGTGAAATCAATAGTTTTAGGGAATGAGTCACCTAATTAGTTTTGGATACAGGAAAGGAAAACACTCCTCCTTTGACGTTAAAGAGAAGTTAAGGTTACTAACTTGGAGATACCTACTCAGAGTAGCCCTTTTCTAGAATCATTTATGACCTTGTCAAGTGCAAGGTCTTGCACCTGGGTCAGGGCAACCCCAAGCACAAATACAGGCTGGGCAAGGAGTGGATTGAGAGCAGCCCTGCAGAGAAAGACTTAGGGATGCTGGTTGACAAAAAGTTCAACATGAGCCAACAATGTGCAAGTGCAGCCCAGAAAGCCAACCCTATCCTGGGCTGCATCAGAAGCAGCGTGGCCAGTGGGTTGAGAGAGGTGATTCTGTCCCTCTACTCTGCTCCTGTGAGACCCTACCTGGAGTACTGCATCCAGCTCTGCAGCCCCCAGCACAAGAAGGACATGGACCTGCTAGAGAGGGTCCAGAGAAGGGCTACAAAGATGATTAGAAGGCTGGAACACCTCTCCTATGAAGACAGGCTGAGAGAATTGGGCTTGTTGAGCCTGCAGAAGAGAAGGCTCAGGGAAGACCTTACTGCAGCCTTCCAGCATCTGAAGGGGGCCTACAAGAAGGCTGGAGAGGGACTTTTCGCAAGGGCCTGCGGTGATAGGATGAGGGGTAATGGATTCAAACTGGAAGAGGGTAGGTTTAGATTAGAAATTAGAAGGAAATTCTTTACTCAGAGGGTGGTGAGACACTGGAACAGGCTGCCCAGGGAGGTTGTGGATGCTCCATCCCTGGAGGTGTTCAAGACCAGGTTGGATGAGGTCCTGGGTGGCCTGATCTAGTTGGAGGTGTCCCTCCCGTGGCGGGGGGTTGGAACTAGATAATCTTGAAAGGTCCCAACCTAAACCATTCTATGATTTTAACTACCTCTATCACTTTCTCATGTCCCAGCACAAAATGAGATTGATTCTGCTGGAAGACGGAGTTCACTTTCCCACAGACACATCTAGAGCAATGTAGATTCAAAGATGACAAGCATACAATCTATATGATCAATGTCAAGCAAGGCTATATTCAGCCAAGATAACTAAAAAAAGGCTGAAAAAGAAGGTCAGAAATGTCTTTCGTTTTGCTGTCTACTATTTCTCCCTCTCATAGATTTAAGATTCCTCAACAGGACTTTCAGGCCCTGTTTCTTTATCTTTTGAGAAAGCTGAAGGTTGCATAAGGTTCAAATGTGCATTTGCCAAATAATCCTCAGTCTCAGCAAGAAATGGCAGTTAGAAAATGGTACTGCATAGAAATGTTCAGGTGACACCAGAGATCAAAGGGAGCTCAGGAAAATGATGGTGTCTCTGCCTCCATTGCTAAGAACAAGGCAAAATTATCTCCTCATGCGTGTAGCTAACCTGCATTTAACAACTAAGCTACTCAATGAAAGCGAGTTTCCAAACTGAGTGTTCTTCTACGCTTTTGTCAGTAGTTATTTCTCTTTTTAACAAGGACAATTTCAGAAATTTTATGCATAAGAACATTCTGGAAGAAATACCCAAAGGCAAAAAAAGGTTTATTCTAGGATCCCAGCATTGGTTGTAGAACTAATGAAACAAATGTTCATTCTTTGTATAAATATCCAATGATGCAACCATCTCACTAGGTCAAGTACCATTCAGAATCAATGCCAAAGGCAACCAGGCCAAATACAGTGTAAACGTATTTCACAGAAAGAAAAAGAAAAAGACAAAGTAAGTATTAAAAATAGTTAACTAAACAAACAGCCCAGCTGCTGTGTGATGAAGACCTCAGAAGATACTTGCTTCTCAAGCCAAGGGGAGATCTGACAGGTAATGGGAAAAACGAGGACTATTAGGCAAGAAAAGAGTTACTGCACATTTGATATTTCATTTAAAATATCTTCCAGCAATGACCTCTTTCCCCTTCAATGAAGAAACCCATGGACATATCAGTAGAAGACTGGCCCCAAAGAGCCAGCTGCTGTGCAAAAAAATTCAGTTTTCTCTACCCAAAGGTATGGATGCATTTCCCACTTGCATTTGAATTAATTTCCCTAGGTATTACAGATGAAACACCAGGCCTGACAACTATTTTTGCAGGTTTTGTTTCCTAAGGTCATTCTTTAAAAGCCATCTTTCTTTTCCTCCACACTTACCATCGTTTGCCTGCGGGGAATCTGAGAGCACGTGTGGCTAGCCCTTTTGCTGTAGCAAGTGAGCAATACAAAAAAGAAAATAGATAAATAAAAATAACCTGAAAAACATCCAACTTATCAAGCTAGCAAGGACTTTCAAACAGGGACAAACACACTTCTCGTTTGCATAAATTTGTACCTGGAGGAGTGCTGTCAGTGTTTCACAGCTTTATTTCAGACTTACATCACTGTAAAATAAAGAGTGCATTCTGGTGCCCAAAAGAAGTTGAACAGAAGTGAAGCAAGCCTGAGGCTGATGTAATGTGCTGAATTGATGGAGTACTGCGCTTCAGAGGCATTGTACCAAAGAGTAGCAATAATAATCAGCCATCAGTAGGGAATATTCATCACCTTCAAGCTTTTAGGGCCTTAAAGTGTATGCCTCACTGGTGTACATTGCCACAGCTCCATTTAGTTCAGTAAAGTTGCGCTGACTTGTGCCACCTTGCAGGCCTAGCCTCTTCTCTTTTTATTGTTGACTCTCAAATCAAAGCAGTGAAATCAGCCAAAATACCAAGAACAAGCAGGTTCCACGTTTATCACTGATTTCTGGATGTGGTTTACAATAGCTTTTTCAAAGTTCCTAGCAGGTTGGTTGGCAAAAATCAGTGTGCCATACTCCTCAGAATGCGCTTGCTCTAGACATTGCACTAATTTCCATTACATATAAGCACGAAGCTCTGGATGTAGAGATGTGGCTCTTTATCATACCCCAGAGGAGAACAAATATGCACAGGTACCAGCACTGAATCTCCAAACCACTGTCTGCTGTGGTCTTTGGACACATATCACTTACTGTCACTCATGGCTCAGGCACCACAGCACATTAAACTACGTTGAATCCTGCCATTAAGGACAAAGTGCACCCTCCCATATACCACAGTGGCTAAACAGGACACAAGGAGAAAGGGAGGCACCCCTCAGACAAGCATCCTTGCTTGCTTAGTTCAGCTCAACCCACAGCCTTCCCACAAATAAAAGGTATGTGAAAATTAACAACAGCTAAAGCCCTGGTCTTTGAAAGTCAGGAGAAAGCAAAAATCTAAAGATATTCCTCAGTATACAGACACTACTGCTACATGATTACTTAAGGAACAAATCCCCACCCCACCCTGAACTCTTCCTGAAGAGTAGCCTGTGAGCTACTGGAAGATGGTGACGCTTTTGAATGAGGCCCAGAAATAGTTTTTGAGTTGTGCCTATCGAGAGAATTGGACAACTGATGATGGGTCTGCAGGTGACACCTTCAGAGTTGTATCAGGACTCAGTAGAGGCCCCAGAAGATGACAAGGGATGTCTGGGATGTCCCATTGTCATGACTGTCACCTTCAGGACAGCACTTGTTTATGTGATCGGATGTAAAAGTGCTACTTTCAAGACACATTTTGTAGCATAGCCCTCAGGTTGCCATTTCACCCATGAGGTGACTCTGCATGAATACAGCTTTGGAAGCCCCTACCCTGGAATTATTTCCACTAGGATAATGCGTTAAAGTAGTTATTTAAAGACCACTGGAGTCACACAGGTCTTGCTTTGACATCAGCAGCCTGGTATTTTCATCATAAGTGAAAACGTCAGGCAAGCCAAGGCAGCCTAGTGACAGAATCACACCAACCCTGACTCAAGCACAACCTCGGGATTCCAGTTTCTGAGTCAGTGGTAACTGGACACATTGCACTGGTAATGGGCTTCTTATCTGAGGATGAGCTGCCATCCTGTTGCAGCAGCCTAGTGACTCATCCCGAGAGTATCTGCACTACTATATGTCTAGCAGGGAATGCTGATAGTTAGTGGGGAGAAAATGGCCTTGTTCCAAAGGAGTGAAGTAATGGCATGATAGTAATAATCATTTACTTTTGCAAAGTGCCTCTTATTGTGAAGAATTGTTCAACAGATTATATATGTGTATACATAGGGATCAATCAGTCCCCCCTGCAGGGGACGTGGCAACCACTCTGCATCAGCAATGCTGTGCAAAAGCATTTTAGAGAAGTGAAGAACAGCTTCTCCAAATGAGCACACAGAAAGAGGATATTGTGCGGGGAAAAACACCCAAGACATATTTATGAATATTTGTCTCTTCAAACTGGAGGCTCTTTTATCTTATGCTTTCCCAATGTCAGGGCAGTGACAGGGCAAGGCTCTCTGGGAGCTTTGAAAAACACCCCAACCAAGAGAAAAACCCAAGGCACAAAGAACAATAAATACATACGCATTAGAGAGATAGAAAGCCCAGCAGTCTACCCACACTGTTACATTCAGTCTCACCCCCCCGGACTCCCAGTCTTCTTCATCCACAGAGCCCACCACAAAGCCTTGCCTTGACAAAGCATGAAGACATCACAGTTTCCACCTGTTCAGAGGACCCGAATAGACAAGATCAGCAAATGGGGAACCCCATGTGTGAAAATGTGCCCTCCACCCATGCAAGAGTGGCCACCACCCCTGTCTCATGTGCTTCCCTGTGCTGCTCAGCAGTGCTGGGTTTCACACAGCCACGAAGAGGTGTATCTTCAGCTCACTGAGATAGGGCAGCTCCTCTGAACTTAGTGATTTTGTCCCAAGTCAGGCCAGCTGAGGATATCATCTCTCAGCACTTACCCACCACCAAGGGAGGAGCCTAGATGAGCAAAAGTCTCCTCACCCAAGCAGCTGCTGTGCAGGCTCTGCCCTGCCCAGCACAGCCAGGAATGTGCTGGGCAGCTGCTGAAGACAGCCCCAGTCTTCATTTGGGGCCACTCCACTGGGGACCAGGATCCTCCTGTGCCCTCCCATAAGATGCCCAGGCTCCTACACTCTTGCTAAACCATATTTCAGCTTTAGGGCTGCTGTGGAAAGGCATGAGCCTACCTTCCCTCCCATTTCATCAAAGACCTGATTCCCTCTCCCACTCTGCCATTAGTGATCATCTGGTTGTGGGGTGATCAGGAGAACAGGCAGATTCGCCACAAAAAAAATAAAATAAAATAAAGTAAAATAAAAGTGTCACCAACTCTTTCAGTTCCATAACCCAAATCGCAGCAGAGTACTTAGGCTGACACAGCACAGCCTCTGGCACCTGCCCCAGTCCACACCTTCTGCTTTGCAACAGATGAGCAAATCCACAACCCTTGGTCCAATTCTTACTCACACCTGAGGCACCTGTGAGGATACCGTAAGTGGGTGCAAGTTGCCACTCAATAGTGTTAGTGTACCTCAAAGGAGGGTTATTTCATATCTTCATGGCAAACTGCTATTATCTTTCTTCTTTTCACAATACTACTACAGGAAAGCACAGTAAGGTTCAAATCACTGTGCTTATTAACTCTGTGCAAGGTGTTACATGAATACTTTGCAGTGCCAGCAGTCTTTTGAACCACAGTAGGGCCAAGAAACAAGTTGAATACAATTCAAGCTTTAGTTTAAGAATTAATGCAGTTAATGGATGTAAGCAACCCAGAACACAGAAAAAAAAAGCCAGTGGGGTTTTCAAGACAATGCCAGCCAAGCAAACAATTGACATACCCAGTGTGGGAATTCAAAGACAACCAACAGTGACCTAATTGTTCTCCCATCAAAGTCTGGGGGGAGGTTTGCTATTGATTTCCAATATAGCTACTGTTTGCATAGCCTGGAACTTAACAGCGGTGAAAAGAACTCTCCTCCACCTTCAGTTTTGCAGACTGCCTCCTCCTGTTCAAAACTGCAGAGTCCTTTTTTCATGTTAGCTTCAGAACTTTTTTATAGAGAAATTCATAAATATTAAACCCTATTGAATTTTCTCGTGGTGCAGTTCGGAAGCTGAAGTGAGGCAGGAAAACTGGTATCATAGGTTCAGAAAAAAATCAACAAAGATTGCAGAGTCCCTCTGCAGCAAACCACATCTACTGCCTGATACAGGCTTTTTTCAGAGTGTTGCAAGAAATTTCAATCTGTGAAGATATGAGGTGGGTTCAAGGAGTATCTGGCTCATTAGGCAGAAAGAGTAGGTAAGAGCCTAGACTGTGATGCTACTGTAGTCCAGGAATCATTGAGATCAAAATCAGATTACTAGTTTTGTTTAAAATACTGGATTTGTTTAAAATACTCACATATACACACACTCGTACTTATGCATAAGGGGTGTCACACCCCCAGACCTCCCATGAAAGCACGTTGGATATTCGTATTGCAGTAATGGCTAAACACTGTTAGCAGTGGTATTTTTTAATTTGTTCCCTGCCGTTAGGAATGTTGTGTTAGATGGCACGTGAAGCAACCCTTCTCTACAGTGTAGGGCAAGGACAAGACACTTTATGAGGACAAGATGAGCAAAGGAACAACATGTGGGGGTTGTATTTTGCCACCCCTCTGCTTGCTCAGTACATCTCACCACCCACCCAGCAGATATTTTTCGAATGTTAATTTAGAATATGACAACAAATGCATGTTCTGCATAAACGTTTATTATGCCAATGTAAAGGACACTAAGATGATACTAGTGATTCTCCCTGCACTCCCCTTTGATTTTGTTTTCATTTGATTCATTGAGTCGGCCTCACTGTGATTTGCAGGGTGGCTGAGGTTTTAAAGCACACATGATGGATCTCTCAGGCTGAACAACCCAGCAGCCTTTGTAGCGAAGGTCACGTCTTAAACCATTCCCTTGCTCATAATCATGTCAGAGTCAATAAACGTTTATATCTGAATACCAAACGTAGCAGTGCTGGTGGTTTAGATTAAGGAGGAAGGAACACAGGTCAGGCAAAGAGACCACTCTATTGGTTTTCTCTGTCACAATATTTTTGATCAATACAACTAGCATCTCTCACCATCTGTCCTACCACCTGAGAATACCCTATCTACCTCTGGAGAATAGCCTGCTTGGAAATCCTTATGAAAAATATGATTACTCTCTGTATTTTTACAGAACCTTGAAATGTGATCTGTTCTGGTCTTTCTTCAAGGTGAGACCTGATCTTTTCAGCCATTAATTTGCAAAGCTAACAAAACAATTCAGACATGTTCATGAGGGTGTTTCCAATGTTACCAGGACAGATCATAAATTTTGTTGCTTCTGCCAAAAACAGGAGATAAGCTCTAGGCTAAATTGCAAACTCAGCTTAGTCAGCTCAAGGCTGAGCCTGAACGCTTCTGACACCCCCGCACATATGCTGAAGTACTTGTAGTTAGCCTTTGGCTTTCAAAATTGGCATTTAAGTAGATAGAGTTTGTGCTCCTCTGGGTCTCAAATAAATTTTACTGAGTGGAAAATACAGTATGTAAATTATTAGTCCCAAGATTTGGGCAATTAGAGGGTTAGTCAATTTATATCAGCAATTGCAACAACAAACAGAATGCTGCAGTATGCCTTCTGCATCTTCCTGGACCTATCGGCACTTGACGACAATGAAATTCAAGGTGTGCTGCTGACAAGTCAGCCCTCCTGAGTGACAGACAGAGCTTGTGAACTACCTTCTATGATTTTTCTGCCAATGCTGCATGCAGGTTGCTTGAAATCTCACCTTTGTGGGAAATTGGGGAAAATGAGAGACTCACAAGTGACTGAGCATTTGCAGACTAAATTTTGTCTGAAGTAACAGCTGTTTATAAGTAATTTCAAATCATCCATTCAGAGCAGTCACTGGAGGGACAGGTTCACTGTGGCAAAACAATTGCAGTTTAGGAAATGTTTTCAGTACATTTCAGTAAATTTGAAATGGCCTTCTGTGTGCCTTTCCTTTGAGCAACTGGTGACCTAGAGAGTTTCAGAAGATAGAAGTAGGGAAAAAAGAATAAGCTGAGTTTAAAATCCCAACATGATGCTGGGTCTGTGAGAGTTGGGTGCACCAGACCTAAAGTGAATGCTGTGGATTACTGTTGTGGACCTTATAGAGATATTCATGCCAAGGGAAAATTGTAAAAATTACGCTCCCACTTTGTAATATCATTTAGGATCCCTTCTGTGCTGGTAGAAATACCAACATAAAACACAGAGCAGTAGCAATCCAGGCCAGTAGCAGAGGTGGATGTTCACTCAAACTCCAAAGATAGCTCACCACAACCACACACATCTCTGCTATTAATTGCTATTTACTCACACGAGAATCCATTCACCTTAAAGCTTGGGAAGCCCAAGGAGCATGGACCAGTGCTCGCCCTCCCATGCTGGCAAAGACACCAATGACAGCTGAAGGTAGGTCTTCAGCTGCCCTGAAAATTCAAACCTCATGAGGACTGGCATCTGTCCCCTCCCATTACTGATGATTTTTTTATTTATTAGGCTCCTCACAAAGTTTTACCCATCAGCACCATGCAGTCTCATTAAGCAATTCTACCCCATGAAGCAGATAATTTGAACACCACGGAAATGTGACATTTTCTGCCATGTTAGTAACAGTTGTATTTAGGGGAAAAAAGAGAAAGAGAGGAAAAGAGAGAAATTAAAACTCTGTAATTGATTCACAAACCAAAAGGATCAAGAACACTTTGGATTATTTATTCACAGTTAACAATTTATCCAGCCCTAATTACAGCTGCTAGAACATTTCCTTAGCTGCAATATTAATTATACTTCTTTCATGGCTATTTATATGAGCATGAGTATTTATATGAGCAGAAGATGAAATATGCAATTAGGTGATCAGATGCTACAGCGGTATCACTGATAATTTTTTTCAGAATAGGTATCATTATCCTCTTAAAACGGTGCTAAAGATTGGGTGTAACTGCTGCCTGTCATTTACCATGGACTACAGTGAGTTCCAGGAGAGGCCTGACAGAACCAGAGAGCAGGTTCAAGGCACCCTCTGTCCCACAAGCAAGCCCAGATCACCCAAAACAAAGGCATGTGTGTGCAGAAAGGTTTCTCTATTTGCAAAGGCTTCAGCATCAACTACAAACACAAAAAGAAACAGAGAAACTAAGGGAGAAGACTGCCAAGAAACACCAGCTCTGAGGCAGGACACGAGGTGCCCAGTGCTGAGAAAAACTAAAACAAAGACACTTCGGTATTTATGTGCTGAGTGGAAAGAGGCTCGACGCCGCAGGCAAGGACACCGGCCATCTGTAATCCCTGTGCCATCAGAAAAACAAGATTCTGGCTCCACAAAGAAGAAGAAATTAAAAGAAACCCTTGATTCCATCCCCAGTTTCTCCAGCTATGGAAACAATCTATCATAACACTTAATATTTAGCTGAACACTTGCGTCAAGAAGGATAAAAACAGGAAGAGCACTAATATCTCGGTCTTTTATACTGCTCCTTGTATACTGCTTTTCATAGGAGGTAACACGTTGTTTCCATTTTGTAGGTAGTAAAGCTGAAGTGCAAAAGAAAATAAAAATATGCTAAAGCATTATTGTACAATGCAACAGAAGAAATAATATTTCCACTATAGAAGCTCCTATAAAATCTATTAAAGCAATAAGTTCTTAAAATTACTTTTTATGGCATCTTAAAAAAAAAAGAAGAAATGGGAAAAGGTAGATATAGCATATTTAATTCCATAGAACCTTGGAGTAAATTAACCATGTGAAAATATCCATATTAAAATTCAACAGAACATATACTGGCATTATCTCAGCTTATTTTGCATTTCATATGCTTCATTCCCATAAAGATCTTCTTCCCCAGAAAAGACCAGAGGAGACATATCCCAGGGCTTCAGTTTTAAGAAGGAGGGGTTTGCAAACTATTTTTTTCCTCACTCTTTCAACAAAAGTCTATTTTGGTCAGTTTTGTGAGCCTGGCTCCTAAGGTTAGTTGACTGACTGCTCTTTCTGTGTGGAAAATGAGAGCACTACCACAGATTCAAGGATTTCCTTTCAGAAAGAGAAGTATAAATATAAGAGGATTATCACGTTTAATTTTTAAAGTTCCATAAACCTGCAGGATTTATTTTTATGAGTCCTGTTAATTGTCACAATTATAGAAACAGTAAACTTTGACTAACAGAAAGGAAGCTGGTTTGCTTCTGTTTTGCTCTAACAGAGAATAAAGCGGAGCCAGACTTTTAGGCATTGCAAGTGTGCACAATTTTGAAAGCCCAAAAGACAACGTATGTTTGCAGAAAGTAAAAAAATTTGGTCTGTGATTTACTCTTCAGGAGGGGCAGCTGTGAGGCTGAATCTCAAATTGGTGAGAGGGCACCTAGCTCTTGTCCAGTTGGGAGAAACACTGTTTCATGGAGTAACCAGGAGCAGCCAGATTGCTGGTAGGAACATCCCGAGCTTACTGTGCTTTGGACGGATACAATCATTACCCTGGTGCTGGTTAAAAAATATTTGGAGGCCAAATGTTTCTTTAAAGTTCCTCCAGAAGCGAAACTTTTAAAGGGAATGCATTGATCTGGGCCATGTTACAAATAACTGAATGCTCAAATAACTAATTTCCACAGCTTTGCATTTACATCAGCTGTCTGTTCCATCCTGCTAATGCCAAATTGTTTTCGCAAGACAAAACTGTTTATGTTTAACCTAATTTTGTCTTTCTCTTTAAAATACTAAGGCATTTTGTTTAAATTGATATTACACTATTGCAATGTGACCAGAATGAGGCAATTAATTATTTCCTAATTAATTTTAAGCAGGAATTTCCTTTTCAATACTTTAAAAACTTTGATTCCTATTCAGAATATCAATTTCCAAATACACAAATTTCTATTTTCTGACCAGTTTTTGCTGGTCAAAGTGCCTTATGGGTTTATAGTTTGACCTAATTTTCACTGTTTCTTTGTCCTTTTAATAAATAATACCTCTTCCTACAGCTCATTCAGAGTCCATCGCTGGAAGTATATTTCTGTAGGGAGTTCTTTTTTTATGGCCATGACACATTTCCTTCCAAAATTTATTTTATTGAATTCCTTTGGTTTCCTTAGCTGACCTGGGCTTGCCAGGGAGAAATATGTAGCATAATATATTTGAGGCAATAAGAGCCCCCATACAGCTGATGAAGCAGCAGCACTGGCTAAGGTTAATGGGGGGAAACAATTCCCTTAGAACATGCTCGGTGTGGTACCATGGAAATCAGAATGATTTCGCTGAGTGAAGACATTTTTCTTTGAACATCACCTCCTTCAAAGCAAACTAAACTCCAGTCCTACTCCTCAGAACCTTGCACTACTTTCTAAGGCTGAGACACATGATGGATGGCCCACAATATTTGAAGACAAAGCTGTTTATAAATATCTCAGCCTATGACAAAGGGCCTGATCTCACTTACACCAATTTTAGCCCAGCTTTACTTTAACTTATGTGAAAGAAGATCCGTAACATATAAACTCTGGAGAGAAACATTTCTTCCGGAAATGTGATCTGCTTCCTGTACTTAAAAGATATTTATGCTCCTTCTATAGCAGGCTGGAGTCTGCAGGGATACTTTTTTTTCCTGCAGAAAGACTGATTTACGATGCTCTGTTCATGTTGCTGTGTAGTCCCCTCTGCATTTAGAAGGTCTTTACCTTTTTACCTTCACCAGCAGGACTTATCAGTAAATGCATACAGAAAAAGGAGATCACCAGGATGAGGCTGTCACCTGATGACACCTGGGCAGAGTGATGTCATGCAAATTTCTGTATCTCATAACACAGACTATGAACAATTTCACTTAAGAGACCAGGTATGTAGATGAAATACCCCTTTCCCTCATTTTAATGAACATAAGCAATTAAGATATCTTCCCGGCTCCTGCATCTACACCCTTGCTGCCTATTGCCTTCTTGCCCTCCTTTCCAGGCTTGCTGAGAAATAGCCACAGTTTCTCAAACATGTACCACTCAGGCTGATGGACTCATATGCCTGAAAACCAGTGATGAATGCAAGCTGGAAGATTAGAGAAATGCTGCAGTAGGTCATCCAGAAGAATCAGCTCTGGAGGGGAAAGCAGAGTCCATTAATAACGGACTTGTTTCTTTCCACTTCAGAGTTCTGAAGGTGCAAAGCTTCATATGTGCAAGACTTGACAGGCCTGTAGCACCTACAATTAGGGTGCATAGACAGTGGCATTTGGCACCAATGAAATGGCTCGTGGAGAAAATGTACGATTTCAGTCATCTGAAAATGGGAATATTAGATGTTTGTCACAGGCAGAAATGGGAGATTTCTGAGAAGGCAGCTGGACAAGGGCCAGGACATATGCAGCCAGGACACATGTAGCCAGGTCAGTGAGAAGCCCAGAGTTTAGGCAGTGGGAGACGAGTGCCTTGGTGATCGAATAGCCAGAGAAGAATCACAGCTGTAAGGAATGTCGCAGGGAAGCAGCAGTGCAGTTGGAAGAGGAGTCAGTGTCGCTGAGCCAAAACACAAGACTCCTCAGGAAGCAGAGGAAAGAGCCAGTGAAGCCCAAGCTGAAAACCAGCAAGGTCCACTGTGGCCAGATTTACAAAAGTAGGGACATCTGGTGAATTTCAAGATGAATCAAGGGCTCAGCTCCTCAAGGTGAGTCTCTGAGCGGCTGCCTATGGGATGTGAAAGGCTCATGGACAGCTTGGCTGCTGCACCCACTCCCAGGGCTGCAGCTCTGGGGCTTTGTGAGAGGCAGGTGAGAAGCAGCGATGCCTGATTAGCATGGGACTAATGGTTCTGATTTCCCCAGCCTGAAACTCACTCTTAGTAAGTTAGTGTTTAACATTTGTTGATTAAAAAAATAAATAATATCAAGGCATAAAGTTCACATCTCAGACACAAGCAATATCATATTAATCAGCTTCTCATCTGAAATACATTGTAGGACTCACGATGCTTAGAAAAAACTCACCAATACATCTCCATAATAAAAAAGAAATGAGACCACTCATTCAAAACAAACAGTCTTTGAAACCGAAATTGCTTTCTTAATTGCAAATCATTTTCTCCTTCAGCTCATGTTTTTTTTGATTCCTTACTTCAGTGTGACAACAACTAGAATTCTGGTGGTGGGGTTTTTTTAACTTTTATAATTTCTGCATGGCTGGATTTTGGTATCATCGCCACATTAAGGTCCTGTTGGCTTTGTTAGTCTACAAGTAGTAAAGTTTACTTTATGAGGGAAATCTGGGTTGACTCTTATCTTTCCTTCATTAATATTAAGAAAAGATGGCTTCATCCAAGTCAGCTGTCTAAAACTAGTGAAACAGAGCAAAGGGAAACACAGCCTCCGTATTTCCACCATTCCTGTTCTATATATCCTGGAGAGACTGAACAGCTACTTTCTCCATCATTTCTAGTCATATTCCTTAAGTCTAGCATTATATCTGCTTTTTTATAAACTACACCAGATCAAGGATTAAAACCTCACCTCTTGAATTGGTTTGGAACATAGACTTGACTTGATCTGCTCACGAATGCTTGCTTTAAAATACCTTGAATGTGGTGGTAGAAATACATCCTGTGTCAGGGAAAACAAATCACAAAAGCCTAGCTATTGATTTTATCCTTGCCATGAGTTAATGTAACTTGCATGGTAACTGTATATACAACAGGACTTCCTACAGTAATGTGGATTTATTTTACCACAGGAGGAAAACAAGTGATCATTTTAGAGCAGTTGATGTGAGAAACATAGCATAGCTGCATGCTTGGCACTAAAGTCACACTGGTATAAAGCTGGTTCACTTCTGGTTTACATTAGCGCAAATCCAAACTGGCTGTGACTTTTTGATTAATGTGATGGTAAAATGCACTAGTCACTGATCTGAAATGTTTCCCTCAGGGCAACTGTGACAGTGATGAATTCAAGAAGGCTGTTATCATTATGGCTGTGTCACGTAATGTCCATAGAACAAAATAAGCTTCAGAAATCTGAACTATTCATTAAATTAGTGCAATGTGGAACTGGAGAAAAATAACATTGTATAAACTAAAAAAAAAACAACAATGAAAGGCCTTGTATCTTTATAAAACTTTTTTCTGCAAATAATTCAGGTGTAAGACAGTATAAAATCACACCTCTCCACTAGACTATGTAAATGACAGTTTTCTAAATCATCTTTATACTTGTTTCTCACTGGTGAATCACTTCCTGTCTTCTTGCTACATGCTCTTCAGTAGCGATGATGTAAACTACCGCTGGAAATGACAGAACAAAAAATATTTCCTTTCTTTTGACAGAGACGTTGAAGTCCTCATGGAAAAGGAAGAGTTCTGACTATTCGGCACTTGCAGCTATGGGAACCTGCCAGCACGATCACCTAATACAGTACAGAACAGTGGTAAACCTCTCTTGCAGTCTTCCCAAATCAAATAGATTTTTGGCGTAGAACAACATGTACCCTAAACTCTGCAAAGTGATGTGAGATTGCAGCAATGAGCAAAATCAGAGCAATATGTCACAAGCAATCATACATCCTTGACAGTCTTCCAGAAGACAAGCAGACATTTTAACTCCGAAAGGACTTAATCCATTCATTCTGTTTTCAAAAGCAGGGTCCAATTCTACCATAATATCACAAGAAACATCTGGTTTATGTTGGCAATCAGTCACTTGTCAGCATTTAAGCCACCATAAATTCATTAACTTGGAACACACCTGAGGGAAATCCTAGGACTGGAAGAGCAGGAATGTTGCTGGTCCAGATGAAGACACAGTAACAGCTCTAGGTAGGGAAGGTTCCAAGCCCCAGTGTTGTGCCCCTTTCTTTTAAATATGCACTACCAGACCTCATCCAAACCACACAGGCACTAAAGCCACACACATGCACACCACGGAAAAAACTAAGACCCTTTCCTGATCCCTATATCCCAGGAGAAAACGGCCTCCTCAGGGCCTGTTCAGTCTGAATGACTCTATGACTGCATGGTGTCAGTTTTTGCCAGTTCCCAATGCATCTATTGCACCAGGTTAAGCAAACCTGAGAACAAGGTGAAGCCCACAGCCTGTAGGCAGCACAGAGCACCTCTGGCAGGATAAGTGTCTGTCACTGCCTGCCAATTCCCTGGAGGCCTCTACCCAGAGCCACCAGCACTGTCCTTGGTTCCAGGGTGTGGTAGGTTGGCATAACTTTAGCCTTTGCTTCTCCTGATACAAGGAGGATGTCTATACACTGGAGATGAAAAGCAACGAATACATGGGCATTACAGTACTTTCTGGCTTTAATAAACACTTAGGAGGGCAGGATGGCCTAACTGTTGCTGCCTCTGCAGACAATTAGGTTTATTGTCCGATATCTAAAGTGGTCTAAATGTTACTTTACTGGGGCTAACATCAGTTGCGGGCGTCTGAGACTACTGGCCTTAACTCCCAGTGATCAGACTGATCATTTTTATGCCAGGAATGTACCACTACACCTGATACGATATTTGTCCTACAATACCTTCCTTTACAGTGACAGTTCCCATGAATGCCTTGCTAAAATCAAATTGTACGTGTGTACACCAACAAGCAAGCAAATAATGATTTAAATTAATTAAAAATACTTAGGTTACCCAAATTCCCAATTTCTTACAAATGTTTCCTATGAAGCTGACATTAAGTGCACCCTGGGTGACTCTAACCACAAACCAGGCCAGGAGGCTGCTAAGAGTGACTCTCACCTTCCTCTGCTTCACCCTCCCTGCCTGGCAAGCAACCGAGAAGCCTGGCCTGCAAGTGTCACCCAAGTGCACCTCAGGGTGCAGGGTGGTGCTGAATTGGAAGTCTATCCCAGCAAATGATGCATCAATATATCAGCAAATTCTTTTAGAGACATCCTACTCATCATCTGCAGTCCTCAGTTATTTTTTAAGGGAAGCCACATGCAGTGTTACAGAACAAAAGTCTCAAAAGATTTTGTTTTACACCAGAGTTTTGTCCGTCCTTTTCCTCTGTCCCTGAAAATCTGATGTTTCCCCCATATATTTGTCATTCTTAACCAAGGATCCACATTTGGTGCACTCAGAATGTTTGACTTAGAATTAATATGTATAAAAATTCACTGAAATCCCATTTGCATGTACTGGTTTTTAATACAGGAAAAAATTACTGATATTATACAGGATAGCAAATGTTTAAAAAGATCATTCTATGGGTTCTATATTGTTGTATCTCTGGCCCAAGCAGCAAGCTTTGGATTTTTTTCTATTGGGGTGAAATGTTAAGTATATTGGACATACCTAGCACCATCTGACACCTCGTAGGATTTCCAAGCCACATCTGGACTTTCTCTGGATTTCCAAGCCACACAGGACTCCTGGAAGGCCATCGTCTGCTGGACAGGCAGATAGGAGGTTAAGTAAAACACTGTTAGAGCATCTCAAATTATGCTAGTTGCGTGTAAATTGCTGAATTATTTCCCAAATCTTGTTTCTTCCGGTGAAGAAAAGCAGACAGTTTCCTAGCTTAAAAAATCTCTGCCAACTATCCCAGGAAACTCCATATCCATCCCCTCTCTTCCCTCTGCTTCATCTTAAAGTCAATTTTCCGCTAGGGACAGAAGAATATTTCCTTAGCTGCTAAGTTCATTTGTGTGTTCAAAAATCTGAAAACCCGTCAGTCCATACAATTTAGCTCTGAGCTGCCACTGAGGGCTTCAACCTCAAATACATAACTGTACCTTCTCAGGTTTATGGATTCAGTGCAAGGGCTCTGATGGGTCTTGAATGCTTCTATGTAAAACAGGCCAGGTCATTTAGAAATCAGATATTTGTCAAAACTACTTATGGGTGCCTCAGTATATTGAGTGGTAGCTTCATATATCCAGGTAGTTTTACTACAAAAAGCAAAGCTCTGTTGAACCTGAAGGCAAATGTTTTACTTTCATAAGGTGATGGTTCCTGGATCTGAACCTCACTTATTCAGAGTTGTTAACATTTCTCAGGCTACGAGTGTGTCATTATGAGTATAATAATGTCAATTTAACAACACATAACAAGTAATAAACCAATTTTAGTGAAGCATTTATAATGATGGATTGCTACCAATTTTAAAATACTTGTCATACTTCCTTATGTCTAGAGTTAGGAGTTATCTTCACAGGCTCCTTGACCGATTTAACAAAACACAGACTTTTACTCCTGAGAGAGCTGCCTCGAGTCTCTGCACAGACAGGGGAGCGAATGTACACTTGTGGGGCATGATGGTCATGTCTTGATATGGACACCTGGAAAGGGCAAATGAACTGAGCCATAAAAAGGCCTGTTTCTTCCCTTAACAATAATGGGTGTGCAAGGCAACCGGCTCAAGTCATAGAGCCTGGAGACTTCCACATTCAGCAAGAAGGGTCCCACCGGGAACGCCTGCCGCCTTCATTTTGGTAATGGCCCCAGGTGCTACGACAGATTGAAAGGGAAGATACGAAAGTAGAAGGCCAAGGCCTTGGCCTAGATTATCTGAGACACGTTAAAGAAGCACATTCCACTCTTCACATACATCTTATTTTTGAAAAGAAAAAAGCAAGTACTATTATATGTGGGTCCTTTCCCGTCACCCTCAAGCAGGCTGAGCAGGACAGCTGAGGGTGAGCAGTTACATGGAAATCCAGGAGGACTTGCTCTGCTTCCTCTATCCAGCAGGCAAGGCTGGGATGTTTGTAAACAGGAAAACAACTTTGATTTATGCTGTTCAGGATAAATGCCTTTGTCTCTATAACTGGAAACGCGGCTCTTCGTAAAGTCAAAATTTCTGTGGGTAAAAGCAATTTTTCACTTTTTTATTAGAACACAGAAATGAGATGCCTTTGAATCATGTCAGCCTGAACAGAAACATCTCAGATAAATCTGTGGTGTGGAAGTTCAGCCCTAAGCTGTGCCCGCTTGAACCGCTGCAGTGCTACACACAAGACTTGAGCACAACACAAGCTTTCCCAGATGGGCAGCATGTGGCTGTGGTGTGGCCAAACGGGTTCAGCCCAAGCCAGGTACTCAACCTGGAGAGAAAGCAGAGGAGCTGGAATTAAAAGCTCCACAAGACTCAGATTTGCAGTCTTCTGCAAACATGTAAGGCAAAATTAATGTTAATAATAATAATAGAAGCATTTCATTTCAGTTAAGCACTATGAGTAAATGTGAGACTAGAAAGTTTGCGACTTCCTCAAACTGCCTCCAGTTTTCATTCCAAGTCATCAGAAAGAAATATTAGAGGTATCAGAATTTTCAAGGATAGAAATCCTGGCCTTATGCCCACCTACACGAATGACCTCAGGTTTTCTGCGTTTAAGATGGGTGTGGACAGGAAGTGAAAAAATTAGCATTTAAATTTACTAGTGCTTCAGAAAAAACAGACTTTTTGCTGATATACATTCAGAGGTAGGTTTTTAAAAATAAAAATGTCCAGCTTTTTTTTTTTTGATAAAAAATTTATATTTAGAAGAAAATAAAAGATAGAAATCCTGGAGTATGTATTTCTAGGAGCTATAATTATAGTTCACTTCTTTTCAAGATAAATTAAATCCATGATTAACAATGTTTTTGCTTTGAAAGAACCAAAATGGTATTTAAACCATCCTATGCCCCAAACCTCCTTCTTATCTTGTTACATTTCTAAAGATGAGATTCTTTCAGATGTGAAAGATTCCTTGAAGGACAGGTGCTTATAACGGAAGTGACAATGAGAAGTTGATTATTTTCATGTTAACAAATAATGTGAAATCATTTAACAGTAACTATCTTTAATTATAAAGCAAGAACGTATTTTTCTCTGATTTTGAAGCAGCACATGTAGAGCTGCTGCTTTAAATTGATGCTCCAGGCAATCTCACACACTCCCTGATCACCTCAACATTTTATATATGGGTGGTATGCACATTTGCTTGCACTACATGCCCAAGGGTCAAAGTACGGTGTAGGCTGCACAATTAGAGTTATCAAATATTTATGCAGATGTATAAGTTTGCTGGATATGCTTTAAGTGCTCCAACACAAGAAACAAAACACGTACGTGGAGGAAAACAATCTGCACAATACAAAGGCTATCCATATGCAGTAACTGCTGGGAACTTTGTTCAAAAAATACTACCTACCTTCTGCTTTTTTTTATCCTAGGCTGTTGAAAAAATAATGTTACTGAAAAAAATAGTGTTACTGAAAAAAAAGTAGCAGATCCTATATTTCTGCCTCACTTAATTAACTCCTTTCTAAACATCTATACTCTTAAATGTGATGGCAATACTTTTCCTCTCCTTCCTACCGTTGCAACTTGATACCACAATTACACATATGGAGATAAAGTATTTAAGAATGTGCTGCCTTGATCATAGGTAACTTCATGCATCTTGCCAAAAGACAATAGTTTTCCCCCTCCAGGATGCAGTGTCAGTCATAGCTATTTACAGATAATTTACAAAAAAATGTTATAGTCTCAGGATCTCAAATTAAGGTGTAATGAGGTGGAGGAGATCTATGTGCTATCACAGCATCTTGTGATAAGCAACCTTCAAAGGAGTGTTAGATAAAATGGTCAGATGTGCACATTATGTGCATTGTTTCTGGGACCTATCCCCAACTCTGCATGTCTGGAAAAAAACAATTGGCGAATTACTTCTAAAAATGAGGGAGTTCCTTCGTTAGTGACTAAGGATTCCAGTTACCCCTAGGAGCATGGAGCTGCTTGTTCAATGGCGGGAATTAATGCCTGGCTAAGGGACTTTCAAGGGACACCTCATCATGTGGTAGTTTTCAGTCTGGGATCTGCAGACCTGGGGCATGCAAAGTGTCCTCCTAAGGTGACCACAAGGAAAGGTTAAGAAAAACGAGTCTATTAACATAAAAGGTGCACATACCTGAGTACCTCTACTGGCGGATGTGTCTGGCCCATCAAATAAAAATAAAACGCCCTCAGCCTGCTCTAAGTTAGTGTGTAGAACAGCTCTGTCTTCTACAGAAAAGTAGAATGATTGCCTCTGGCAGAGTTAGAAAAAACTGACATTTAATGACAGTTTTCTAATGTGTTCTATGGAATAACATAGATCTCATCTTTTAGACTCTGTACCTTTTGTTGTCCTGTCATCTTGTTTTCATTTCAGAATTAACTCTGCAAATTAACTCTTTGTCACAAGAAGCAATGGATGTTTCATTTTGATGTCTATCTGTGAAGGCCAGCTTTTTCAACTAAGTGAGAGTCCCAGATCCTCCTGACTTTGCACAACTTAGTTTGTGATCAGTAGGCAGACTTTGTGACTACTATGTCTGCCATAATCTTGAATATTATGTGTACCCACTCCATTTTGTAAAATGCACAGTGACTAAACACTGGACTGTCTTTGAAAAAACCTCAGACCCTCATCAACTGAACACATTTTCTGGGCTTTTTGCATACCTGATTGAGTTCTGCATACCACCCTTACTCCCCTAGAGTTTTCACTGACTTGTTTTCAGGGTCAGTGCACACCTAGCTGTCTGCAAGCAAAATGGACATGTCAGGAAGCACAAACAAAAGACTAAGCACACAGTCGCTCTGGTAATTACCAATCCTGAGGAGCTGTGCTTGAGGAGGCCCTTTGTATCCTCTAAAGCAGAGTAGTTGGTGTGACGAGGTCAGAGAAGCAAAGCTCTGCTTGGGACTTCTCACAGCCACAGCTGGATGGAGCAGGGGACTGGTAAGGGATAGAAATCTTCTTTCACATCACATCTATTTCCCTTTTCTTGCACAGAGAGCAGAATGGGACTTATTATCTCCAATAATTAACAAATCCAAGGGACCACCACTAAACGAGTACCACGACCAGCTCTGGTGTAAGTTGATTGTAATCACTTCTGCTTGGGCTTGCACTGAAATTGGATCTCACATATCTCTATGGGACCAGTGCCTGAGAGGCAGAACTGAAAGCGTGGCACACATATCTTTTGCAAGAATCAACATTTGACAAAGTATCCTGAAATGTGTTTCTCTGCCAGAAGTTATACAGCACCGGACTGAACTGAAAATTCCTTGTTGCTATGGTTGCCACTTGCTCTAAATCTTTTTACTTCTCCTTGTTGAACAGCAGCAAAGGAGAATAAAAACATATACAACACTTGTAATTGCCTGGTGCATATTTAAACATTTCTCTTTGGTGGCTGCTTTAAATTATGCAGTAATATTGCTGGCATGTTTCTCTAGTCCCTCTTCCCTAAGAGGACACATTTTACAGTGCTGAAATTGGGCACTGGGTGTAAGAATCACACATTTAAATGTTTTTTTCAGTAGCAGATGTGTCACATGCAATGTATTACAACTCAAGCTGTAAAAATTAAGTGGCATTTGCATTCATTAAGCATATATGAAATCTAATTCCATTAGGTCCAACAGCATTAAGGTCTGTCTGTTGCTGCTGATGTTACAGCTTAACAACATTTTATCTTCTGGCTAGATTCTGTTTCATAACCTAATAAGCCACGAATTACATCCTGGCTTGATGCCTTTGCAAATCCAGCTCAGTGAAGATACAAAATGAAAGCTGAATATGTAAATTATTTATATTCATCATTGTCAAAAATATTAATTTACAAAAAAAAGGTTTAACAGATTAAGCAAACTACAGGCACCGTGCCCACAGTAGAACTAATTTAAAAGACAACAATATGATTTGCTGAAGCCAAAACTCATTTCTAATCTTCTTGCTTTGTTACAGATGGGATCCGAAGAACCATTAACATTTCATCAAGGCTATTTAAAGAATCAAAAGCTTACAGTTACATTTCAGTCAACTTCCCAGAAACATTGATTTGCACAATCCCCCAGGAAAATCAGTGATACTTTACTCTGTAGATTTTGATGGTTTTAGCTGATGTAGGAATTAGGTAAAGAAAAGGAAGGTAAAATGTGAAACAATTAGAATTTCAGCTTTTATCATTTATTCTGCTGAAAGGATAGTTTGGGTGCAGTACTACAAGTACAAGCCTGAACTCAGCAAAGAAACCAATGTGGACAAATCACTCTGGTCTGCATGTAGTTTCATAGATGATGTCATGACTGAGAACTCAAAAACTTCCCTCCTTACTCCTCCAAAACCAAATCTATCAATTAAAAAGCATGACCTGAATTTTTACTGGCATTTTTTGTGAAATTGAGGTGCCACATTGCTGGCTCACGGTTAATTTGTTCTCCACCAGGACTCCCAGGTCCTTCTCCATGGAGCTGCTTTCTAGCAGGTCAGCCCCTCACCTGTACTAGTACGTGGGGTTATTCCTCCCCAGGTGCAGGACCCTTGCACTTGTTGAATTTCATCAGGTTCCCCTCCGCCCAAATCTCCATCCTGTCCAGGTCTCACTCAATGGCAGCACAGCCTTCTGGTGTATCAGCCACTCCTCCCAGTTTTATATCATCAGCAAACTTGCTGAGGATACACTTTACTCTCTTCCAGGTCGTCGATTAATATGTTGAACAAACTGGACCCAGCACTGACCCCTGGGGAACACCACTAGCTACAGGCCTCCAACTAGAAGGTGATCACAACTGCTGATCACAACCCCCTGAACTCTGTCATTCAGCCAAAATACAAATTAAAACAAAACTCATGACAGTTTTACTTCCATTTCCAAACCGTTCTGTCATCTCTTTAAAAAATCCCTCAAACTACCAAGATAGCCTTTGAAATTCTTCAGATCTAAGCTAAGCCACCCATATCCTTCTCTACAGCTGATGGAGAAAGATAAGAACCCTCAGAAAACAACTAATCTCATCTTAAAATAGGTGGCTTAAATAACAGAGCTGAGTCATTTTGGAGGTCACTGTTTCCCTCTGGGAAAGCATTCTTTGGACAGCTTAAATCACTAACTCTTAGAAAGCTCAGCATAACTGAGATCTCACCTGGCATCTACTTTAACTGGGAACCACTCTGAGAGCACAGTCTCAGCAGTATGTTTCTTATTAATTTATTGCAACATTGTGGGAAGAAGCTAAGAAGTTGTACATCTCTTTTTTGATGAGTCAACATAAACCATTTCATCTACAACAAAAAAGCACGCAGGGGATGACTTAGCAACAAACGGTCCAGGCTTCCTTGTATCCAACTTAGTGAAAAAGCCATAATGTAAAGTCCCAGATATATTTGGGAAGAAATTAAGTAAATATTTATTTTTTTATGAAGCTGGCAAGAAGTGATATTTCATTTTCTGTTTTCTAGTTGTCATGTTTTCACATTTGTGTCTATCTGGAACTTGACAGACCACAAAATATTTCTATAACATTTAAAGCTGGAGAAATGCAGAAGGCTGCCACTTTGCACTGCAAAAGTGATACAAACTATGCAGAAGAGACTCTTCAAGAGAAGCTGAGTTCACTCCTGCCTACAGCTTCTCTGCAGCTTTGATCTGCATCAGCTGATCCTGGCCCTTCCACCACAACACTCTATGCCAGACCTGTGTAAAAGCATTCGCCTCAACATCATATGGACCCCAAGCTGGGAAACATTTCAGGCCAAGCTGGGGGTCGGGAGATTTTTCATGGATGCTCACAGCCCAAGAAGCTGCTCTTCATTTACAGAGTGTGAATACCTTCCTTCTCCTCTCTGTGGCCCATCCCAGAGCTCCTGCCTGTAACAAGGGAAGCATGCTTTATGTAAATCACTTCCCAGTAGAGACATGCATTATTAATGCAGACAGCTCTGAAAGGAGAAACCCATGCATTTAGCAGCAAGAATTGTTAATGAAAATGTCATTAAAGAAGTCAATCTGCAAGACATTAAATGGCCTCTCTACCTTTTCCTGTTTTTTTCTGTCTTACACACCCCTGCATCTCTGGGTACATTTCCCCCAAGTCAATCTTTTTTGGCACCAAGTCACATCTTTACCTGGAGGGAGGCATCAGTTTCTGGCAAACTGGTCATATTTGGGAGGAGGCACCATTTAAACATTGTGAAAATGTGTCAGAAATACATTAAGTAGCTATGGAGCTAAATGGCAAGGCTGAGGAAGTGACGACTCCAATGACTGGCTGTAGGTTAGGCAATTTCCAGCAGCAAAGATCTGGAAATTGCAATGTAACCCCTGCTTTGCTATGTATTTTGCAGAGTTGATGACAGAGCATCTCACTTGCTTAGATCTTGCAAATTCTTCATGCTTGTAACTTATATTGTTCAATGGAGTATCTCTCTGGTCACATGTATGTCATGGGAATCTACTTAGCTGATTCAAAAAGCCTAATCCAACAACTCTGCTAAAAATTTCCCTACTCCTTCAGACCACTTATATCTTAGCATAGTGGACTATATTAACAAGAAGTGATTGTCTGATAAACTAACCCAAATTGTCAATGAGCACCCCTTTTTTCTCTATTACTGAAGACTTACCATTTCCACATCTGAATGTTGAGGGCTTTCCTTTGGAAAAAGCAACTATTGGCACCAGGGAGAGGTCACTCTGATCTGGGTGCACATTTGCTGATCATGGCTTACAGTCATAAGTTATAAAGGAATAACTTACCTTTCTCCTTAATTCTGAGGGCTATCAGGATCTGCATTGTACGCATGTGTTTATATCAAGACAAAAAAATTTCATGGATAAAGTCAGTATCTTTGTTGAACCAGCCACCACATTTATAAAAATACCCAAAATTTTAAGCGTATAGAACATGATGAAAGCTTATGTCCAAAAGTCTGTCCATTTTTTTCCTAACAATATTATTGGTGTATTAAAAAAAGATATTACTCTGCACACAAAACTTATCTCCCTTATGACTTGAGAGAACTATGGCTTTAACAGCCTAAAGTCCATAATCACAGTAGCATAGAAGGGCTGAGGTTGGAAGGGACCTCTGAAGGTCACTTCACCCAACCCCCTTGCTCAAGCAGGGCTACCTAGAGCTGGTTGCTCAAGACTATATTCAGATGGCTTTTGAATATCTCCAAGGATGGAGACTCCACAACCTTCCTAGCCAACCTGTGTCAGTGCTCAATCACCCCCACAGTGAAAAAGTGTTTCCTGATGTTCAGACAGAAACTTGTGTTTAAATATACTGTTTAAACTGTGTCGACACTTATTTGTGCTCAGTACACACCACCCTGGCTTGCCTGGACATTCCTTTTCCCATCTGCTTGGAAATGGACTCAGGCTTTTACACTCCAGTGTTACAACCTGTTAATGGCAAAAGGAAAATCACGATGAGTCTGTTTTTTCTCAGCACAGAGCAGCAATTCAACACAATGTGGCAAAAAATGGCAAAAAAAAAAAAAAGCAGCACCATTTCCACATTCTGCAAAGAAGGGGAGGCACAGAGAGACTGCCACCCATGTAAGCCTGTTCCCCTTTCCTCTGTTACTGTACTTGGCAAGAAGAAGGAAAGAGTACTGAAAATTTTCACACCAGGCAATAATAGACAGTCAGTGATGGACGGGGAAAAGCAAAGCAAAGCTGTTTCTTGCTGCAGTGTTAAGAAATAAACGAAAGTCCAACAGACAGACAAAACCTAACCAGCATTTCAGAGCACTGCTCTTTTTGCCTTTGAAACTTGCACCCCAGTTTGGCAGCTGGCACTGGGGAGGACACTGGTATGTCCCAGTGACCATGGGATGCCCACGGGACAGCCGGCAGGGCCGTGTGACAACCCACAGAGATTCGCTGCGGATTGTCCCCATACCCGGCTACTGTTTACTGTGCAAGACACATAAAACGTTATGCCTCGGTGGATGTACTTCACTGTCGTGCCTGATCAAAACTGTTGCCTTGGAGCAATCTTAGCTTGAGAGAACCCCAAGCAGTTTTATAAGTAAGAAGTCACCCCAAGGTGACACTTGAGAGGAACAACATTAAAGTGTACTCATCTCTCTTGTGTCCCTGGCTACTTCAGAAGCTCACAAACAAAGCCTTGCTAGCTCTGCTAGCTGGTACTCAGAGAAAAAAAGGATTCTTATGCCCTTGTTCATGTTTTATCAGTGCTTCCTAAGTAGAAAGCTAACTTTAGTAGCAAACTAACTAAAAATGCTGACTCTAGTCATGAACACTGGATTTTTAAGTAATGATAGTGTAGTAAAAGATTTATTTTAAGGATATTTAAGTAAAGATAAAAATATGTAAAAACATATGTAAAATATGTAAAAGATAAAAATATGTAAGCTAGTGAGCTCACTCCTTCACAAACCCTGGGAGAAACCAATGGCACAGAAATGATACTTCAGGCCTGATCTGAAGGCACAAAACAGCTCAGTTACACACAGAACAGTCATATAAACCCATGCACACGTGCAGGCAATCCCCATGAGCAATGCATGCTGCAGTCCACCAAGGACTTTCCTTCAACTCCAAGGAAGTGCCTCCATTGTTGATGGAGGTGTGGGGCAGAGCCAGTCAAAGCCCAGCCAATGCAGGGCAGAACAGCATCTGCGCTACAATGCCCGGCTGGCACAAGCCAAGGACACATTTTCCACGAGCAGGGCTGAGGCCCCATGCCACCTCTGCACCACATCGCTGCTGTTCGGCACAGAGACGGTCTCAGCGTGGGGAGAAAGAAATGCTCTCCCCTTGAATCCACTGCACACCAAAACCAGACAGCCCTTCTGAAATATCCTTCTGGTCAGCGCTTACAGCATCACTGCCAAGACCACCCTTCCTTGCTCCTTGGAGCCCAGATGGTGGGCTGCAGCCAGCAGCCACGAATAGGTTAAGTGAGTCTCTAGGAAAAAACAAAAAATGTCCCTTCTCTGTTAGTAGCTGAGATAGGACTTGTCTCGGCCAAAAGCACTTGGATGGGACTGCCAGTGTTATCTATCTCCTCAGTCTGACAAACAGCTGAAGGGAAGGATTAGTTAAAGATTCATCAACTTTCCTCATCTGTTTAAGAGCTGAGAAATCCCACGCAGAAGCTCTCTGCACAGACCTCTTCTAAAGGCAGGGGAAAGTCCCTGGGTAAGAAAACAAGCAGGGCAGCTTGCTTAGGAGTAGGAAGAGCTACACTTTCCAGACAGTGTCCATCAGAAAGAAGCCAAGCAGGCCCCATTCTCCTTTCCCAGTGAGGTCGGCAGGGGAATCCCAGGTCTGTTTTAAGTTGGAGTTCACCACAGACACCAGAATGGCCTCTCTGCTTTCACAGTTGATTAAATTTTTAATCTGCCCACATGGATCCCAGTAAAGTAACCAAAATTATCGTTTGTCATCAACAAGTCCCAAACCCTTCTGTGGCATCAAGTACATTAGATTTATCTTAATTTTCTCTACTAAAAATGGGAGAAAATAGCTGTTTCCTCTCATTTTTCATCCACGTGGAAGTGTAAATTTTTTATGCTTTGGAAATTTTCTTTGTACTGCACAGCACACCAGGGTCTTGTGTCTCTAAGTCCTCTGAAGAGCTAAGATATCAAAATGCATATCAGATACTAGCCATATAAAATGGATCACCCTGAAAAAAAAAAAGTCTTGGGAAACCCACCAAGACACTTTGCAATCCAAAATACAGTAAAATTTCTGAGCTCTTCAAAATATCCAATTCTGCCAAACACTTAAAGATAGTTTACGATATTCTTCAATGAAATGGGTTTTTATCAGAAGTAGCAAGTGACTAAAACAAGTGTTTTGCAGGGAAACACAGCAGCATTGCCAGAATTCTTGTCAGGAATGATTTTTCATCCCTAGGGTGTGATTTATGGTCAAAACCCAAGAGAGGCTTAGAATCAACAATAGCTTAAAGTCCTGGGCTCTCACAGACCTGAACTTAGGACCCCTGTGTAGTAGACAGGTACTATAAATCACCATGCTATTAACTACCTACCAAAGTCAGCCTCTCATTTTTGCAGGTAGGCATTGCTCCATTTTGGATTAAAAACCTGAAGATTGTGAAAGAGATTCTTGATATTTTTGTGGTCAGAGCACTTTCTGGAATGTGGGAGGCCAGCAATGTTGAATCTTTTTCACCTGATGTGAGTCGATTAATGAAGTGCTGGTTATGCTAAGACAGGATCTTTCTTTATGAATTTTTTTCACCATGAAAATAGAAGGAACTTGGTTTCAGCCCTACAGAAAGGGCTGTTGTGTATTTTTAAACCTCTAAGTTGCATACGGCTAGAAAATCATCTCTCACCCAGCTGCTAGAGATGACTCATCCTTGTAAGATGGCCTTCATTTTCTTTTGGGACACTCAATAGCTTCCAAGTGAGCAGCAGTGCAGCACATAATGGGCATGGCTTCTAAAGCAAGCCCAGATTAAATGAGGCTCCTTGGATTTTGGGAGCGGAGATCCAGGTTTAACATGGACGTGGGGGGAGAGAGCTGCAGGAGCTGAGAAGTCATAGGGTTTGTACTTTACCAGGGCTCTACTGCTTCATACTTGGGTTGTGGGGGCAGGTAGGATTCAAGAATGAGATTTTTTTCTTTAAATGGTTCAGATGAATGGTTCAGATATGGGCAATGAAATGAAACATTTGTTGCAAAGGGACTGAACAGTTTTGCAGTTTGGGTGGATCTAGGTCCCATTTTAGCTTTAAATCAACCTTGAGATATAACAGTTCATTATAGTCTAGTGCCCCTGCTTTCGCCTTACCACAGGTTAACTGAGGGCCATCATACAACCACTTATTGTTTCATGTAACCAGCAATAAAACTACCTGTCTGCATCACTGCACACTTATTTATCAACAATAGGACGGGATTTAGGAGTCCTTGGTCCTGCAGCGAAGCGCAGCCATCGTGTCAAAAGCTGCTCGTGGGGCCAGGGTTTGGGTGAAGTGGAGTGTACCCAAGAGACTTAAGCTTTGCCTGTGATAAACAGCTGTTTCTGAGTTGTGCCCTTACAAATGCAGCCTGCGTATACACGTACGTGAACACCCCAGCTAAGTGAGGCAGGAACAACTGCCTGCAGCCTGCAATTTTTACCTTTGAGAGTCCCAGGATGGCTCAAAGGATGGGCAAAAGAAGCAGGCTACCTCCTGCAGCCCATGGGCATCAGTGTATCTGCACAGTCCAATTTGCTGCGCTTTCCCACGTGGGCAGAGCTGGAGGACTGTGTAGCATTAAGCTTTCCACAGATCTTCCCAGAGTACTTGAAATCTCCTCCTCAAGCCCAGGCAAACCTTATTCCTCAGGCCCTGAGCAAGGTGCCTCTGAAATGGTCAGGTCTCAGGTCCCACCAGCTCCAGGAGGGAAATATGTCACTTCTTTCTCAGCCACTCAGCACGCATAAAGGCATATCTTGTCTAGATGTATACTGTTGCTCCTTCAGTCTTTCACCCCAACTTCTTCAAAGAGTCATAGGAAAAAAAAAAAAAGAAACTAGTAACTTTTATTAGAACTACCTGCTTCACCTGCAGCAGGAGTATAGTCTACCAAGAAAGTATTCCCTTCGTGCATTAAAAGTCAGCTGAATCATTCTTTAGGGTAGAATAAAATTGAGTTCCCTCTAAGCGAAAATGTACCTGAGTGCCTAGGGATCTCCTGAAAATCTCCAGCTCATCAAAACACTGAAATAGGTAGAGCTAGGAGAAAACATGATGAAAGTAGATGCTGATCTACCTTTTCCAGTCACTTCCCACCTACATCAGCCCCAAGGAAGAGCACGTGGCTGCCCTAGCATTCCTTCAGCAATTACTTACCCTTTTCTTGAAGACTTCAGATGGCTGAAGGCCTGCTGTCCCTTTGAAAAGCCAATGACAGTTGTTTTTCCCTTTTCACTCTTCCAAACTAACAGTTTTAGATGGGCTCTTACAAACACAAAATACCATTTTTCTTCTGAAAACTTCCCGTGACTATGCAGTAACTCTTAAGACCTGGGAGTTGGGCAGAAATCCTCTGGGATATACATGGTGCTGCCTTCATTTTAGGTGCGCTAGCTGACACATACTGACAGTAAACACAAAATAATACAACTATATTCATCTGCACATACTGTTTAGTTTGTGGCCACGTCATGGTACATAAAGCCCTCATGTCCTATTTGAAGAGACAGGTAAACAAATTTAGCTTAGAATAAGAATATCAAGCACCTATAGTATTTCCTGTGTGACAGACTGTATGTGTTTGTGCATATGTGTATGGCAGACAGTGCTGGAATATTTTAAACACTAAACTGCCGCATCCAGAGATTGGTAAATTAAATAATCATTCATTAGTTACCATAGCAATGCAGATGCAATCACAGTGAACAAAGAAGGAATGGGGCGAGGTCGAGGGCGGGGGGGACGGGACGGACCGGGAACAGAACAAATGCTGACAGGAGCAAGGCCCTGAATTGATTTTTGTTAATATATTTTTATTTATTAAATGATCTTGTTCCATATTCATTACTGTTTCACCTGCCTGCAAAGAGAAATGGCAGATACTCTGATACAGCCTGAAAGATCCAAATCCTGAGCTGGAGCAAATTGGCATAGCTCTATTGACTTTGGCAAAGAGCAGGCAGTTTACGGCAGTTGGGGATCTGGCAAAAAAAGGAACATCTAATTTTCTTTATCTTCTGCGGTAACTGAATACTACTGCATCCTCTGCTACTTTATAACTTCTTACAGCAGCTAGTAAACAAGCATAGACAGGGAGAAGCTGCCTTTCCCAAAGCCAGCTGGCAGGTTTAGCTGTGTAACTGTCATTCATTGCAATGGCAGCTGTATAGCTCAGTCTTCTAGTCAGCCTTGAGAACCTCATCAATAATCCCTATGCTGCTGATAAGAGAAACAGCATGGGGTTATGAGTAGTGCTCACCAGGCAGGTTTTCAGCAGATGGGGACGTGCCACTTCACCCAGGCCCGTTGTTCCTCCCACTCAAAGGTGACACTGCACCCAGCTGCATCAGCCAGACCCCTGCAGCACTTAGGCACAAAAGCAGCAGCATCCGTCTACAGGAGGCTAAAGGAGAGTGAGAAAGAGAGAGGACTCTGCTCTCCTTAGGGTCACTGGCAAACATGCCTGTGGTCAGCTGCCTGATGATAATGCTAAGTGACTGGCCTGCTGAAAGGCCAATTAAAACTACTTAATTTATTTCTGCAAGCATATTTGGTTAGAAGAGAGTGTGCTGATAGACAGAAACTGTCCTGAGACAAATGCCAAGATCTGGGCTAAAGGACAGGGTCTTCTCCAACCAGGGCAAGCTGCTCAGCCCTGTCCTCTGCCATACTTCCCCTCGTCCCAGACAGTGGCAGCGGGCAGAGGAGCACTGGGCCTGCTACCCTGCACAGGACGCCAGCAGCAAAGAGCAGTTTGCACTGAAAAATCAACACTAGCACCTGGCATGGTTACAGGTCATTTACCAGTGATAAGCTATGACAAAGGAATGGGGCAGATAACTGGGAGAGTAACAGCTTGGACACAGCAAACACAAGAAAGACATCAGAGTACATGTATCAGACATGCAGTGGCCTTAGAACAAATCCCTACCACCGTCTGAGTTTGTTGCTCTTTGGGCTTTGAATGCTTGTCCAAAGCCAGCATAAGTCTCACAAAGCTGTGACTAGAGTCAGCGTTTGGCTAGTGATCCTCCACAAAGTCCATGAAGAATGGCTAACCTATTGCAACCCTTTTTAGGGAGTCAAATATATCTCCCATACATTAGAAATATTATGTAGATGCTCCAAGAAAAATCATTAATATCTTAGAGGCAGAGGTGAAAGTAGGAAACTGGGCAGCATCGTGCCCAGAGGTCTGCCTGCAATCTGTCCTCATAGTACTTGAATGTTTCTGTCCAAAATGGCCATCAGTGGCTACTACATCAGTTATCACTAACCATTAGAGCCAACACAGCACATTGCATGAATGAAGCTGGGCATCTGCTTCTGAGCTGCGTTGTCCAGATACCCACTGCGAGATCAGGCACTCTTCAAAGTGTAGGAAACAGCCAGGCTGAGAGCTCTTCTCCCAGCTCTAGACTGGTGCTGTAAGAAGGCCACAGAGGCATAAAGGCAGACCTGAAATTCCTGGTGGCTATCACTGCTGCAAATGGTGTAAGATGCAGCTGCAAGTACCACAGTCAGCCCCCAGCAGGCACCGGCAGACAAGCCCAGAGCTGGAGGTGTAACACAAGACTCTGCAGTTCAATGGAGGCTGCTGGAGTATGGCTGATGAAAGGAGCCTATTTTCTGCAGCATGAGCTAGGCATGGGGAGCAAGGCAGCCCTGCTGCACTTAGATAGCAACTCAGTCCCTTTTCTTACATGATTAGCCAAAGACATCTGCTCAGTAGTGAATTAAATCCCTCAGTATCACGTAGTTTTCATTTAAAGGGCCAGTGTCCTCTAGTCCTTCAGATAAGTAGGTATTATTAAATCTACTTAGACATCTTGAATACAGTAAATAATAACCATCTTTACATAGAAACTTTCTTGATGATAATCCCACTGGAAATGACCAATCTGTTTTTCCTGGAGGTAAGAGAGCCAGTATTAAGCTTTTTCCTACTTCAGTGAAAAAAAAAATACCCACTTCACTGTTGTATTGTGAGCTGTGAGAGGAAAAATGCGTATGTTTACAAATCATGTTTTGTGCTTCATTTTAGCTGATTGTAGACTCTCTATACAGTCTGAGTCCTGTAAGCAGACCTCTGTGCAGAAGAGAACAGTCTGAGGTTGCTGGTATGCATTTTTTTATTTCTATTATATGTGTAAGTGGCTAATAGCCTCCAAACAACCTCTTCAAATTCATAGCACTCTGAAAAGCACAAAACCTCGAAAACATGGTTCGTCTCCTCTCACTTCCACAGGTACTAACTGAGAGTAATGCTGCTGAATACAAGAGGAAAGAAGCATCTTCTATGTGTTCCTGCAGCTGCTCTGCCTATAGCGCTCTGCGGACACCACTGCTCCCCAGGGATGTGGCTTTTTACCAGAACTGTCACCTCTAGCAGAAAATCCTCCTCCACCCACAGCAATCAGGCAGCAGCATTTTAAACAGCTCCCCATTTCCCATTGTGGTGAAGCAAGCACCACTCCACAGCCAGGCTCCATCCATAGGACTTGCTGTTCTCCTCAGGCATCAGTGAACACTCTTCCCCATATGAGACATGTCCCGCGCTCTTACCCTGTGAAGTCATATAATGGAACCACATATGGGGAGCATGTTGACATTGTTAAGGTTAATGATATAACAACAGAAAGCACATTTACAGGCAAATGGATTGTAATAATTGCTCCAGTGAACAATACGAGCAACATATTGCAAATTGGCCTTCAGCGTGCTTTAGCAGTGCTGTCGTCATCTTCCTATTTTCACAACGGGTAGTAGGCTATCTCTGATCCTGGGGGACGTGACGCTTTCCACTGAGACTCTCTGCACATAACTGTTGACCACGTGTAAGGCAAACACGCACCCTATAGCTCACCATATACCCTGAGGCACAGCTGGGTGTCCCTCCTGCAGCTTTGTGGCATTCAGAGAAGGGGGCGATGTGGTTTCAGCATCGCATGTGTCTTGCCTTTGACTTCCCAGCCAAATGATCAGCTACTGATTGCAGGTGTTTGGCAGCAAGAGGCCTTCAGCACGAACCCAACATGGCATTAACTGATTTAGCATCACGCGCCGAGGGGGCATGGAAAATAAAGGATTAGTAAAACAAGAGGTTCCCCTTCCCATCTGAAACCCAAGGGGGGGCACTTCTTGATTTCTTTACTTGTTTGTTTTATTTCTGGATCTTTTCAGTAGTGGTCACAACTCTTTAATGGTTTTGTGTGATGAAGCCTTTGACAAGAGCATATGTCACCGAAAGCACAGTGGTGAGCCATGGCTTTCATATATATGTTAACCAGTCTTTATAGCATTACGGGGCCTGGGTGACACAAGACTAATTCAGTTAAGCTGCAGCGAAGTACGCTGATTCTGCACTATATATCAGAAGAAGGAGGAGCGTGGGACTGAAAGGCGGAGAACAGCCAGCTCCACAAGTCCCACAGCGCACAGTTCACGTGGAAATGCCACTGTGCTAAGCACGTGGGACACACTCTGCTGGGGACAGGGCTGCTGGGGCTGCTGCACTGGGGAAGCACGCCGCGAAGAAAAGCCTTTCCAGCCAGACAAGTGTTTATGCAGAACTTAATGCTGAAGTGAGAAGTCAGGACAGCTTGAGGTGCTGAAGAATATCACGTTTCCGCTGCAGATAGACAGATTTGCCCACAAGCAAAATTCACTCAGAGACACATACAAAGTGAACTTGCTTTTCCCTCTGATAACGTCCTCCCAGTATAAGAGGAATCTCTGGCTGGTTTAAATCTGCCTTTGAATGAAACTCATACCTCTAAACTCCTTAGGAGCCTTTTTTGAAAATCTGACTTTAAAAGTCCTGGTTTCCACCAAGATAACAGTTGTCTTATTTAGGAAATGATGATACCCTCAGCATCTGTCCACATCTGCAGTCTCCAAGGAGAGCTACTGAATAAATGCAAGTATTCTGCTTTGTTGTGTTTTTAATATAGTATTTTCTACAGAGGCTTAAAAAGTATCATCTACTATAACACAGAATCTTGAGATGAACAGAATAGAATAATATGAAATCAAACATTTCTGAGATTAACTTTGAGTCGTTTATTGGATATCTATTTCCAGGCTTCAATTAGAGCCTAACATAATTTGCAAAAAGCTGAACAGGTAATCAAATTGCAATCAGCAAATCTTCTTAAAAGAAAGAGGTATAGAGAGAAAAGATTTAAACAACAAGCTTCACAGATAGGAGAATAAAAGTAAATTCACTTCTACAGCCCCATGGGAAAATCTAGATGTAATCAATTCAGGGTAAAATTTAATTAAAAGACAGAGCAATGGGATGGGGGACAAAATTCAGGTACACAAGAAATCTTTGAGAAATACTCCTGTGAGAACACAGTAAGATCATTGTTATTCTGCTCATACAGTTGAATCATATCAGTAAGCAATCCATATACCTGCATCACTTGACTTCCGGGAAAAAAAACAGGCTTATTTTCTCCCCCTACCCAATTAACTCCCAGCTTAGAAGGGTTAAAAGACCGTAACAACTGCCTGATGACATTCCAAATATTTCTGTGCCTATCCACAAAATAGAAATTGGTTTATTAGTTCTGCTTTATCTAACTCTTCACTGGCCTGACATATATATAATTTTGGTTGAAAATGACCTAGAAATTAAGCATAATAATAATTACAAAAGGGAGGGAGAAAGATAAGGGACACTCAAGGTTTTCTTTAAATAAAACCCACTATGGAGCTCCCTGAGAAATAAAACATATTCAGTATGGCACATAATTCGTTACTAAAGACGTTCTTGTAACTCATAAGGAGCATTAAGCTAATGTACACTACAAACACCGAATTATGTAAAACTGCAACAACTACCATATACTTACTATAATCAAAAGGTTATAAATCTCCCATAGAAAACACTTGGGAAATGCCAGCCATTGAAAGATGGTATGAAGAAATGACATGAAACATAACGAAAATGGAAAAGAGCCCGACAGATTTCAGAAAGTGCTATATTTGATTTGAAAAGCATGCAAAAATCAAGCATAAAATGCCTAGAGATAAATTAATTAAATCCTTCATTGCAAAATGTAGATTACATACATTACTGCATTTCATTTATTGGACTTTTTTTCTGTCAGGACACCGTAGTGCATGGTGGGCCAGATCCTCAGCCAGTGACAGTTGTTACCCACCCCTGTCCCAGTTCAGGTACCAGCACTGCCCACAGGAATGCTGAGAGCAGACCAAACAACTACACATAAACAGCTCAACACCAAGGGCATGCAAACAGAAACAAAAGGTACCTGGCAGGTGGCTCAGATACTTCCAGCACACAGCACCTCTGCATCCATGCTACAAGTCCAGACAAAGGCCAAGCAAAATTGTTTCAGACTTCCATCTGAGCAGAGAACATTTTCTCAGGATAGTAAATATGCATTTCATCACTCATGGTAGTGAGAATACACAGGAAGATTTTCACAAGTCTGTCTGGTTCTGCCAACTCTGTAAGGTCACTCACGGTGTGCTACTCCCTGGGAAATCTTCCAGTGCAGAAACCAGTACAGCCAGTGGCCTCAGGCCTCTCGACAGCAGAGTTCTGTGGTCACTGCCAAAATTATAAACAGCTCCTATCCATCACTACCACTCCCTACCCAGGCTACTAACTCCTCAGTGTATGACTTTCCTGTTCCTTCCCTGGTATATTTTTATACACCTTTATATACCTATATATGTACCTTTATAGAGGCCTCGAGGTCACATGGTAGCTTGCCGCTGCAGAAGGAGGGAATTCTGGGGTGAGAACTACTGTCCACATCAGACCTATTTTCCAATAAATACAGGGTTGTCTAAAGCATAACCACAAAGAATTTCAGATAAACTAAAAAAAATACAAAAACACAACCTTAATTTAAAAACATCTTTACTGTGACTCCTGCACACATACTGGAGTTCTGCACACATATGTTTAAAGCTGGCCTGTGCCCTCATTGTACAAGGACAGGGAGCTCAGTGATGGGCTGCAGGGAAACCTTGAGGCTATGTAGTGAGAGAAACAGTCAGGAGGGAGTAAAAGTGAAAAACAAGGAGAAATATATCTCCCTAAATTCTCAATAAGTTTCATGATGTTCTTGTAATACTAGGAGGGAAAACATTTCAGGCAGAAATGTGGTTGTCTGAGTTGAGAGAGTTCCTTTAAAACTCTGTTATAAAGATAATGAAGAGTCTCTTGTTTCCTTGGCAGAGGTTTCCAACTTTCAGAAGGAAAATGAGAGATGAAAAGGTCTCTCATTGATAAATGCAAGGAAAACATTGTTGTGGTTCTTTTAACAGCCTTTATAAAATGTTCATTGCCTATCAACTGATGTATTAATTACTGACAGGGGAAAACCAGCGGGCAGCACTGCACTCAGTTTTAGTGAGGGTGGGGAAATGCCCTGGTTTGTACCACCACATGCAGAAATTGCCCAGTCCACAGGAAGCTGTCCCAAATGCAATCATTTTTAAGAGAAAATTTCCATATGAAAGGATGACACCTGTAAGAATAAATCCTGTTCCTCAGCCCCATTTTCTCTGAGTAAATGCATATGCTAAAGTGCTTTTACTTCAGCTGAAATGGTGTACCATATTAACATGCTTTTTTAAACTTGTATTCTAACTGCTAGGAAAACAAAAGTGAAAAATAAGTTAAAAGCACCCAAAAAGAAATGAACGGCAAAACCCCTAACAGCCAACAAGGGCTCTGATACAAAGCAGAAGAAATACATATATAATGCAGATGTATACAATATTCATGGGAAGCTAGTTGTAATTATGGACGTGCTGGAAGAGCCACAGTCAGATTTTGCTTCAAATCAGATTACAGTTCAGTGTGTCATGGGTTAAACTGTATGATCCAGAAGCCTCCTAGGATTTTAGGCCTAAATAGAAAAAACTCATGACACATGCTATATGTAAGAAATGCTGCTAGCATGGTAAAAAGTTCAGCTGAATGAAAAGTTGAGGTGTATGCTGTGTGTGTGCTCGATAAGCAGTGTGTATTGCCCAAACCGAGACAGGTTTTGAAAGTTCACTCCCAAAGACAAGGATGGGGATGGTGTTTTTTCCAATCTAAAAAATCCTTCTATTGATTTTCTTCCCTTTAAAGAAATCACATGCCTACCACATTTCAAAGGAAACCATCAATCCTGCAAAAAGCTCTTGTTTTTCTGCTGTTGCTTTTCCCTGGGTCTCAGTGGGGGTGCAGCTACCCCCTTGCAAGGAGCATACAGCCAGTGAGCACATTGCTCACCCACTGCACAGCCCAGGCCCTTGCAGGCAGGCAGCCTGGCCTCACTGCTAATGCCAACTGCAGACAAGAGATTCAGGAGCACTAATGAAAGCCCTGCTACAGAAAGTGAATATTTTTTCAGACCCTATAAGAAAGCAATCTGTAAACAGGTGTATAACAACACATCAGGGATCACACTCAAAGCCCTACCAAAGCTTCTGGCCTTCCTGTCCTCTTCACCCTAAAATCTTCCTATTTCTTTTTTTCCTTTCTTTTCTTCTTCTTCTACACAAACTGTGCTCTTGGCCCTTTGAGTACATTTACAAGATCTACTCCTGACCTACTTTTCTATTGTTACTCCTTCAGCTCTCACCAAGAAACTTGGCAGAACCAAAAGGCTTAGTAGCAAGGCAGCGAAGTCCTCTAATGAGCTACATCAGTGAGCAAACCTTCCCTAGCCTCACCCTGCCCTTGTTTCAGTTTCTTTCTCATTCAGGTCAGGAGCAAGCTCTCAAAGGAAGAAGCCTGATCTCCTTCATGAGGCAAAGACTCCGGAATCAAGCTCTTGAATTTAACCAGAATAGCAGCCCATGGAGGACTTCAGGAGCAAGCAAGGACATTTTGAACTTTTAGGGAAGAAATCAAACTCACTTGTCCTATTTGGAGACTTACGGCTTTGAGCAGAAACGTCTGGTTTGGCATATCACTTTTGGAATCCTAACAATAAATTCAAAGATACAAATAAAGACAAGGACAAAAAAAAAGGAAAATGTAGTTAACTTGGATATCACACTTGTCCAAAGAGGTAACAAAGAAAGTGACAGTGAAAATGAAGAGTTTTGGGTTTCCTTCTGATCATTTACTTTTCGCATCTGGCAGAAGTTTGTTGCTTCTCACTCTTTCATCTTTCAGCTGCTCTCCATCCCTGCAAGATAACCCATACATCAGGTGCTCACCTGTGCATATAGCTCCCTCAGGCCCGTACACCAGCACAGAGAGGCTCCCCATCAGCCAGCAGGCAGCATTTCAGTGTGATTTGATGTTTTGCCCTTGCTGAAAGGGTCCTTTACAAAGCTCCACTGACCTCTACCATTCCTAACTAATAAAGGGGGAAAAAACCCTAAGAACCCAAAAGGAATTTTAACGAGAGAAGTCAGTGCATGCTCTTTTTTTACAGGGTGTTATACTAGAAATGGAAATCTTTTGCAACTTAAAAAGCAGCTAGACATGGAGCATAACCAACACCAACACTTCTCACACTGGGGAAGCTTCAGTTCCAGATCTGGAGCTTTACATTATCTCTAGCCTTCACACATCCCATTACAGCATCTGGACTCCAGAAGGTGCAACCACTGGCACAGTATAAAGGAAAGTTTTTGGTTGTCTGGGGAAAATGAATGTTTCCAGCTCCCCTAGTATTTTGCTGGGTTACAACTGTAAGTACTGTTCAGGAAAAGAAGCCCTTTATTATGTACAGCACAGTTTATTTTCTTCAGGCATACACAGAATATGTAAAAGTGGCTGGAATTGCTGCTGTAGAAGCTAAAGCACATTTTCATCCACAATATGGGTAGACTCACTGACACCATGAGCTGCACTTGTTCCCTAAATTATACTAATACGTATCTCAACTCTGATGCAAAGAGAGTACTTCTCAGTGACGCACGGAATTTTTGGCCAGAAGAGTCTATTATGATAACTTAGCTTGGTCTCCTAAACAGCACCAGCACCATCCATTCATTTAGTAGCTCCTTTCAAGAATACCAGCAGAGGAACCAATTAATTTTGTTTATGATGGCAGTGGTCATTTGCAGAATGCCACCTCTTGTCTAGTAACGGCTTCAGAACGGCAGCCTCCCTTCTCTGGGGCCAAGCCCTTCAGCCCTCCTTTCTCTGGGGCCAGGAATAGCCTTTGGATACCAGCAATGGAGTTACGGAGCCACACGTGAACCTGTGAACAGCAGCTGAAACTCTCTGCAATTAGTTACTGCTTCCCTGTGTGATCTAATACCTTAGTGACAGAAAATGACAATCAGTGGGTTTTCTCTTAGCTGGCTTTAAGCACCTGCAAACTGTAATTCCCTATTCCAGGAAGAACACATATTTATGGAGCTGTTAAGCTGATAGCCTCAATTATTTAAGCTAAAACTGACTCCTTTTTGCTTGTGTGATTTCAGAGGAGTTTCCAACACACTTCACCACATCTATGCAAATATCCCACCACAAATTATATTGATGATATATCCTCCAGCTTGCAGATCAGATAAGATCGTAGCACATTGCTTAAAGATCCGCCTTTTATATCATCAGAGACTGTGCCAAACAGCAAGGCCTTTGTTTATAAAAGAAAACAAAAAAAACAACCCACTGGAGATCACAGAACCACAGAATCACAGAACATTAGGGGTTGTAAGGGACCTCGAAAGATCATCTAGTCCAATCCCTTCTTCTTCTTGTGTACATGGGAAATTATAGGAGTAAAATTAGTCCAGTATAGTCTAATAATTAATATTATACTCCCAGAGCTGACATCTTTCTTGAACTATATACTTTTTCCTGAGTACCTTAATCTTTTCTCACAGGGATTTAAGAGAGAGTTATTTTATCTCATGTTGAGTCAGTTAAGGTTGTAAACATGGTCACTGAGAGATGCAAGGTTCATCAGTGCTCCTCAGGGTATCAGCATCCATCAGCTGTCTACACTTGTTCGCATGCTCAGGGTTGAGCTTGTCACCAGATTTGGAACAGGGAAGCAATCCTCTTTCAGATTAGCTCATCAGAGACTGCTGGGTTCTGTTTGTCTTCCTCTGCAGCACAGTGCGTGGTCCAGAAGCATCTGCAAATATCACCCAGCAAATCTCCTGTTAGCCAGAAGAACTCAGAAATGCCCTTGGTCTCTCCTGTTCTCCTTCTGTGGCACAATTACTGTGGCATTTGGTCTTCTGGCACAGACCTGGAGTCTCTTGTGAGAAGCCTGGAAACATACAGCATCCTGGGGTGAGATGAGCTATAGCATACAGGATTGTGCACCTGCAGCATGCCCTTCTGCAATTTGAGAGGCACTGACTGGATGACTCAGGTGATGCCCTTCAGTCCTGTATCCCTAGTTCACCTGTGTGGCAAATCCCTTCCTCTGTAGTGACTGCCAGGGAGGGAGCTCTGCAGGTATTGTGGATGCAATTTACCTACATATCTCTGGATGTACATGGCTACTCCTGAGCTATTTGCTTTAGGTTCATTTATAGTGTGAGGAGTGAAAGATAGTCTTTTGGGGTTCATGAGGAGGAATTTCTTTACTTTGAGGGTGGCAGAGCACTGGAACAGGCTGCTAAGAGAGGTAGTGGAGCCTCTGTCTCTGGAGACATTCAAAACCCACATGGATGCTGTCCTGTGTAACCTGCTCTAGGTGAACCTGCTCTAGCAGGGTGGTTGGACTAAATGATCTCCAGAGGTCCCTTCCAACCACTAACACTGTGATTCTGTGATCTCTATTCATCTCTATGGTCAGTCTGCACTTCGTCAGGTGAGTTCCACCTGCAGTGACGATGCCATTTCAGGTGCCAGCTTTAACTTCTGGTGTCAATGTAAGCAACAGGCTGGGCTTCACTTTACACTCTAGTTGTGAAAAAGATTTCTAAAATTTAGTATATGAAAAACAAAGTGACTGACTGCTCTGTTTGCCTGCCGACCTTACCAAAGATTGAAGCGTAGAGATCAAAATTACCCCACTAAATTGTAGATATTTAACCATGCCAGCTAAACAAGCCTTGGTTCCTGTACAATCAACAGACAAAAAGAGGCTTCTCAGAGAGGGAGTCAATTAATCTGAAGATCTGACAGCTCTGAAAGAGTCTCTCTCCTTCCCTGCAGCAAAAGTGCCTAGGCTGCCTCCACTAAGCAGGATGAATGCAGGCCTTAGAGTGGAGATGAACAAACTGTGAGGGCATGCAGATGAGAGGAGTAGAGAGTGAAATGAAAGCTGATGCAAAGCTGGCATCTGTTTTGTGCAGCATGGGTTTCTCACACAGATTTGATGTGCAGGGGTTGCACTTTGCTCACCCCTTGCTGAGAATCACACACAGCCATCCCCTCTCCACTGGCATGTCCCACCACAGCCAGTCATTCCCACTCCATGTCTCGGCACCATGTTCTCCGTGCACTCAGGAGAACGAGCCTTTTTCCTGTTTAAGATCAGTCTACAACAGCACAGCTGAGTTTTTAGAAAGTATTTTACCCCCTGCTTGCTTGCAATGATACAGACAGATTTCAACAGAAGTGAGAAAGTATTGGAGGAAAGGAATCCTCCTCTGGGAATTTCCAGAGTTAAGGCCTTCATGAAGGATGTCATTATAAAGAAATGAATGAACGCATTTGTCAGCCTCTGGGATGTTTCAGAGTGGCTTCTATTTTTGTCTCTTTTTATCCCTTGAAGGAACTGAGAGCTAATACTTGTGATGCTCAACTGAGGATATTAATGTTTTCAAAAAGCTGCCATTCCTTCCAGGGCAGGAAACAGTGTAACCTGTTTGGGCTTTTTCACTGGCTTGTCTCTTGAAATGAAATTTCTGCAACTGTGTTTCTAGTAAGATGTTCTTGCAGGACCATCCAAACCTTCTTTCCTGTCTATTTATCCAGTATTGAATGTTAACAAATCTGAATGGTGTGTGACCAGCTAACACGTGTCCAAAATACATTTCTTTTTCTTTTCTTGTAGTATTTTTGCTACATGCTATTGTTCAGTCTGGACTTACAGACAGCCCAGAAACCACAGGTCCATGTAAAATCATATGTGTTTACTGAAGATAAAATGTTGAGAGGAGAAAACAAAAAGAATGAAAAGGATGATTTCAGAACAGAAGAATCTCATGACTAACTGCTATATCAGTATCAAACTCCCTGAGTGTAATGATTTGCCTGCCTGGCACAGAAATATCTTTACTTATAGTTAACAGAGTGGGAAATCATTAGTCCAGTTACTGCTACACTCATGCCTCATACAAGTGCCTGCAAATATGAGAAGGCTTTGTGAAAAATCTTCACCCACTACTGCAAGACTAGATGAGACTTGTCTAAAAGACCGTCGATGTTGCATTTGATGAGGCAGATGGGTCACTGCTGAGCACACGCTATTACCTTGCCAGAGGTTAGGTCTATTATCAGAACAATGCTTTTGGCCTCCATTGGCCCAAACAGCAAATGATTAGCAATGGAAATTGAGACTGGAAATCCCTTCAAAAGGAGATGGCAAAGATTGCACTGCATAAGGTCATATTAAGGACCCTTCCTTTATGGAGCAAAGATTTCATATATATTTTCATTCGTTACATTTCAAATTTCACTCTTCAAGACGTGAAACCATTACCAGCCTAGTCACAGGCTCACTGTCTCAGGACTTAGTGTGGGGAAGAGGATGAGACACTGCAACCTCTGAGCACCCTGCCACAGAAACAGGGCAGGCTTGCATTTTTCAGAACTTTTTCTTCTTGATTATTTCCTCTGCAAAATTAAAATAAGCAATTTAAAGGCAAATTTAAATTAGCATATTGAGGACAGTTTATTATTTATGAGATGGAAATCAGGATCTTGGATGACTGAACTCATTAAAGATCATTTGGAATAGTTCCCATCCATTTCTTCCATGGTACCCACACAACAAATAACTCACACAGTAATTAATGCCACATCTTCCCAAACAATATATGCTTCCGACAGGAACTGTTCAAATAGGAAATGCACAAAATTGCACTGAAATAGCAATAAGCTTAAAATACATACCAGCAAAACCAGGAAACTTTGTGGTAGGGCAACCACAGCTGCTTACTTACTGGGCCAAAGACATCCCCGAATTAGCTCGGAGAAAGTCAGGGGAGTTGGACAAGGGGGCAGTTGGGCCAACCAGGCCTCTCCAGTGGCACAGCTCTCACCTGACTGTGTCAAGGGCTTACAAGAGACAGTGCCCTGTCCTCCTGCCCACGCAGACTACATGGTGTAGTGCAAGAGAACAAGCCTCTTTTCCTCTCTAGCCATAGCCCACAGGGGTATTTGTGTAGCAGTTAATTAAATACTTTTCCAGCTTTGTGACTACCTGTGAAAAGTTTCTACAGGCACAGCTATGCTCTGCAATGGAGCGCAGCCCTGGGATCCCTCAGACAGGGCCAGCAGAGGAACCAGCAGCAGGAGAGCTGTGTCAGCACAGCGCCATGCCCGGGCTAGCCCTCTCAAGAGCTGTGGAGGTAATTAGCTCAGGCAGGCTGCCACATTTTCAGCACCTAAGAGCCCTGCGTGGCAATGTGGTGAGCTACACAGATTCACTGGCCTCTCACAGCATCTCCTCTTGTGCTGCAGTGCTGTGCTGCTAGCTTGCTTCTTCCTCAGGCCAACACCACACTCAGCAACATCCCCTCAGCACCTTTTATTCTTCACCTGTTTGCTCTTCTCCATCCCAAATCAGCTGAGGGGGAACACACCACTGAGAGAGAGCTCAGCAAGCTGCCCCCGACAGGAAGCTACTCCAGCTGGCCCCAACAGGAACACTCTTTCACAGGAACCCTCTTCAAACTCACCAGCTCCTTGTTGCTTCTCACAATCTGGTTGGTTCCTGGTTGATATAGCTCTAGCCTCGCCCCCCACCCTAACCACAATCACCTGGGTGAAGGCAGAGCTTCACACAGGTGGGCCAGGTTCTGCCTCTGGGGCCTTGGGGAACCAAACACGTTGCTGGGTTGTGACTCATCCATAGGTCAACTCCAACTCGGGGCTGACAGCCCAGGCCCCAGCACTTCAAGTGCCCACTCCTGAAACACAGGAAGGAGTTGGGTGGGTAATCCAATAAGGAATTGCTTGCTTCCAGCTGCTCTTCACTGTTTCTGAAAGGCTGGTGGCCTCACCACCAGGCTGCAGTACCACATTTCAGGGCAAGCAAAACAATCCTGATGGTAACCACTTGCTACCATCTCCACAGGGCAGGGGGCCTGCAGGGCTGGCAGAGATGCTGTGTGCTCTGTGCATCCCAGAAATTTGTTCCCTTCCCCTCCCTTCCTATCCACTCAGCATCTCTATAAAACACTGGTCATGTCATAGGAGAGGGACTCAGGTACAGAGAAATTAGATCTTCCTGAGGAAAACATATGGCAAAGGAGAGTTGAAGCCAGATCTCCAGACTCCCACATATATCTTTGTAAACCACAATTTATTCTTTCCTTCTGATCAATAAAGCAGCATAACAGGCCATGATTTTGCCCTGTCCATACATATAAGTTTCACATCACAGCTACCACCGTGCTAAGAGTCAGCAGGTCATGGACATTAGCAGGACACCAGTGGGAAATACTCCCTACTTGCCACCTGGCAGAGTAAGAGCGAGGAGAGAAGCTTGAAGGGATGAAGCATGCAGGAGGCACATCACTGCTGAGATCCCTGGAACAAAAGCTGTTAGCCAAGAAAAAGACCTCTTAGAGTGGAAATCCCACTGCCAGACAAGCCAGGGACAAGCATTCAGTAGAGAGCCACTTCTCTCACAGTCCACCTTACTGAACCATGGGAATGCTACCATGTCTTCCTGGCAAACAAGAAAGGACATGAAAAATACAGGGTTAATTGGTTCCTCTTTTTGTGACCTCCACAAGGGGCTTCATACCTCCTTGTTCACTAAGTGGGATGGAGTATTCCTGCCCCCTTCCCGGCATGCATAGGCACTTGAGTATCACTCAGCCTCACGTGCAACCAGTGAGGAGGTTCTGGTCCAGCTCTCCAGCTCTCCATAACATTCCTGACTCCTTTTCATTTACTCTTTCTAAAGGAGAGCTCTCAAAGCAGCCAAATTGATTTTAATTTGTTTTTAAAAGGAAAAAGAGAAACAGCTTAGAGGTTGAAAACATGCAGTGAGCAAAACAGCTGTGTACTGTAAACCTCTGAAGAAACATACTTTACAATGGTAATTATGGCAGATTAAACAATAAGTGCCATCAGTATGATAGTACAACGCACACAATCCTGTTTCCTACTCAAATATTTGAAGACATCTCCAATTTTTTATTTTAATGAAATCTCATCTAATTATTGAACTGACTTTAAGAACCATCCTGAGGCTCACAAGAGCTTTTGTTGTCAGAAGCTCTGTCAGACATTTGAACTGCAATTTGCCCCCAATGGTTCCCAGCTGAAGCTGGAGAAATGCTGCAAATGTAGCTTTTCAGGAGTGGGGAGTCTAAAAAATCACTGCCTACAGAGAGAATGCTAAACCCTGAGAAGGGCTGAGGACCTGTCCTGCTCTACTGTCACAACAGCAACTGTAAAGACCCCCACAACTTGAAGAAAACTTTTGGTACAGATTTTCTCCACTTCTCAAACATGTGTGCACAACTGTGCTGCTGTGTGATTAAGCTGTCCTCTTTGGATGGCCAAGCACCTGGAATCCTTTCGTCATTCAGTACATACGTGTATGACAAGTATGGGCTGTGACCATGAAGCCAAAGAAAATAAATGCTCCATTTGAGAACTTTCTGAGAGCTTCCCAGCTATCGAATGAGGAGTAACACAATGTATGTAATGATACATTAATTAATGCTATACAGCAGCATGCGAATCCAAGGGCTATCCATTAATACTGAATGAGCTCATGATGGTTTCTATCAAGTAAAAGGGAAGACTGACGATAAAGCCTCCATGTGCTAATGACACCCAGTTATTTAAGGAAATTGGCTTTGCATGTTGCTGGGCATTATGCAAAGAAATGCAATAGGCAGAATCCTGAGGTTGACCCTTCGCTATTGTTTTGTTTTAAAAAAATGTCTATTGGGTTTAATAAGAACTTTCTTAAAATACAGGAAGTCACCTCAGATGTGACCCTTATGGATATGTCTCGTTGTCACATTCAATATAACTGTCTAAGCTCCTGTATTTGTGACATCCTGCTTTCTGTTGGCTCTCACCATGCCATTCTCTCTCATTTGCCAGATTTTCCCATGTTTCCTTTAAGCACCTACTTGGACCGAGTTTCCCCAGATCCAAGAAAGATGATGAGAAGTGCTCAGTATAGAAGGAGAAAGTGTGTTTTACCACACTCCCATTAATCCTTGGAGAAATTTGGAATTGGAAGGCAAGCTGGCATGGGTTGTATCTCCAAGCTGGCTGTGAAAGGCACAGATTCACACATAACAGGCCAACCATTTTTCCCACCCTGAGGTAATGAGAAAACAATCCTGTGTGTCACCCCTGCTGACTCTGCAGAAGTAACGCTACCATAAGCCTTAGCTTCCACCACTCTGAGAAAATAAAATACTAAGGACAGCAACGAAATGATTAAAAAGACAGGAAACAGACTGATGTTTGCCAAATGGAGACGGGCCACATGACTGGTAAATGTTTATTTTAACACTCCCAAAGACTGCTAAAGATAGTAGAGAATGAAAATAAACACGAGAGCCATCATACTGAAGTAAGAGGAGTTAACAAGTATCTTTAGGGTAGCAACTCAGGGGAGGTATTTTGGCGGTGTACATCTGAACCGATTCTGTACAAGCTGTTCCAGCCACCCAGCTGATGGAGCACTTTGTGGACAGGAGGGTACACCCTGAGAAGTGGGGAGAAATCACGGTGGATATCAAAACGCCTGTGCCAATAATACCATTGTGTTTGTTCTCAGGCTGTTCCATGTATCACTAGCTCTGGGTCAGCACAAAATTAAAGATCATGAAGTAGAATTTGCGTATGGGAAAGAGCAAAGCTCCCTGCAAAACTCTGCATAACATACAGAAACATAAGCAAACAGTAATTTCTAAATAGATTTACATTTGCATTTGACTTTATTCCTCCTCAAAACTTTTTCTAGATTCTTCAAGAAAGAAATCTAAATATATTGCAAAACCCTCAAATACTTTGCTCATGTATTTTATAATTTTTCATTTTCTTCTGAAGAAGAGAGTTAATGAAAACTGAGAGAGTTATCAAAGGCTGCCATCCTTATTACTGAATTCCTCTCTGTTTATTGCCTTTTTGCAAGTGGCTGACTCAACAGACAACTGAGAAAAGACTAAATAAGTCTTCTCTGGGTGGCATTTTAAGCTGGAGTATTTTAAGAACTGCTATTATGTTGCAGTTGAATATGCCAGCAGACTGTCTGACCCTCTTCTGAATCAGAGTGCCACCAGGCTAAATATTTGCACAAATTCCAAGCATTGCCCTGCAGATTCTGCAGAGAGAAGAGCAATTTTATATCCAGGTGAAAAATGGCTCTTTAGTTCAGTATTTGATCTGTAAAAAAATGCAGTCTTTAAAATGACACCAGAATAAGTAGATTGAATTGTAGATCTACCAAAATCCATGTTTTTTCAAGATCTTTTTCTTTTAATAGTCACATTTCTCCATCCATAAACAGGCATACAACTGTATGGAGAGATCTCTTTGTGTTGAGAGATCAATAAATCTGAAACATTACAGAAATTAAGGGCAAAAGAAGGCATTTCAGAGCCTTCAAAAGAGAGATTTGAATCAAAGTTGCTGAGTTGCTGTTAAAGATATCAATTGTCTGGGTTGGAATTTTTTGAGACAAAATGTTAGTACTTCAAACACAAATAAGGTCACTGAAAGACTTCACTGAATCAGCAAAATTCCTCAGTCTTCCAGTCTTTTTGAAAAAAACCCCCAAAACCAGAAGAAATCTAGTTCTAAGAAAGGAGAATTGAAGAGATTGCACAGAGAAGAACCAGGGCTACTTTAAAAAGATAACTAAATGTAACTAATGTAGGTCCTAATATGTACTTGCTGTCTGGGGCAGTAGTGAAACTCAACTTCATAACCCTGACTCTCTGAGGCATGTCAATTTTCTAAACCACTCTTTTGTGACATACAATCTAAAGAAGTGTTATCACAACTCTCCTTAAAATGGTGGTTAGTAGAAATTAGGAATATTGGAAAGAAAAAGGTCTTTTTTTCTAAATTGCAACTCAACAATGAAATGTTGATTTCTGTTCATTTTGAAGAGAAATATGCTCTCGTGACCAGAGGACTGATTTCATAAAACACACCAAGAACAAACTTAATCTATACCCTTTTCTACTTAAATAATTCTTTTGCCAGTAACCCCTCGACTGATCTTACATGACTTATTAACACCTATAATTTTCGCAAGTATTCAGTAATTTTTATTTATATTGTCTGTGCAAAATGAAATACAGGAATAGGGCTGAGTTTCAGGAACACAAAACTGAAAATTTCCATTTCATATGGAACCATTAGGACTGCAGAGACTCAGCAACTTGCAACAAGGCTTTGGTTCCTCCATAATTTACCCTCTAAGTCCAATCGCAATTACCACACACAAAGGTGCATCTTTGCCTACATGGGTTGCAAGTTTCAAAATTAAGAGGTTACAAATCCTGGACTAAATATCATAGTCACAGTACATCCATCTGCAATATTGACAAAATGCCTATCTATTGTCTTCCCAGGGAACCTTGAGAGCGACTATTTTACCATTGTTAAATATGTCTGGCCTGTCACTTTCAGTGTATCAGGGAGTCTTTGTCATTCTTCCTTTACAGAGAAAAACAACAAAATGGTCAGGCTCTCCTGGGATGGGAACAGGCAGGAGGAAAAGGAAACACAAGGAAAGCAGATGACTGATGGCAGGAGACGAATGTGGCAGTGAAAAGGACTGGCCATTTGTTTCATCTGCCACAATGCCAGTACAATGGCAAACACTAACAGCCTTGACAGCTGAGGACTTGAAGCTCTTAGACTCATATGCTTAGAATAGAGGCAGTGGAGGAACTGAGAAGAACTTAATTATTTACTTCTTAAACCCTAGCCACAATTCAGAGGTCAAACTCCTTAAACTCTCTTCTCAGACATAACAGCTAATGAAAGGTGTCCTTCAAATAATAATGTTCCAAGGGAGCTGACAGTGAAAGGTTGGATTCTTTAGCCATTTCCCACTGGTTTCTGCATTTCTCAAAAGTGATTGTGATTTGGCAGGGGAAGGAAATGGGAAAAAGGAGGGAGTAAAAAGAAAAGGAGGGGGGATTGGTCTTTCTTTTTGTTACTTTCCTGGTGGCAAATGGTGAGCATGTACTGTAACTTTAACCAAACACCTGTTCGGTTTTACAGTTAACTTACTAATCATGAGAACCCCAGTTTTCTTTCTAGCTCATCAAGGATTTGCTGTGCCTGTGGCAAGGAAACTCTGGTGTAATGGAAGGGTGGTCAGAGAGTGAAGGTCTCTCTCTGCCAGGCAGGAGGCAAGGACTGAAACTCTCCGCAAGTGTGTCCACTGGAACTCCCACTTTACATGCAGACAGGAGAAAACAGGAATTTATCAATGCATGTCCAAGGCACTCAGGCATTACAGAGATGGAAACATTAAACATGAAGAGGTTACATTTACAGCTGATTAGAAAAACCTAATTAATGTAGAACCACAGTCCTTAAAATCTCAGATATGCGTGGGCCCTCAGCTGTGGAGATAATCTTCAGCACACAGCCCTTGGCACAGACTTCGATGTTTCTCGTGGGGTGGGAAGAGGTCGCAAAGAAGCAGAAAACAATTTAGTGTCCCTCCCTACCTCCAAGCACTCTGACTGACTGATGGAGCACAGCCCGCCATCCCGCCCCTGCTCCTGGGGCTGTTACTCATGACCCACAGTGGGGCAAACATAACCAGGGCCTTGCCCGCTGTCTATAGCGCGACGGTCAGGGGCACGACATCAGCCGTCATGTCACACAGGCCTCTTGAGAGCATACACCAAGGTGCACCTGGATCCTACCGGCTGCTCCGCTGTCCCCCACCCGGCCTGTCAGCGCTGCCTGCGCCCACGGCAGGCCGTAACATGGCTGCCGCCTGTCCCCCCCTGGGGACGCGCAAAAGGCTATGGAGACCAGCTCACCTCCCCGCCCATGAGGCCAGGGGCTGAGCGGCCCCCCCAGAACCCCCGTGCTATGGCTGCGCACAGCGGGGTCGGCGGGCAGAGCTCGCCGCGCCCGTCCCAGGACACCTGAGCCCCGCTGCAGCCTACAGCCCCCGCGGCGCTGAGCAGAGGCGCGGTGCCGGCGGCTCCCCTCTCGCGAGACCCGGCCCCTCACGCACATACTGTCGCGAGAGCGGGGCCCGGAGGCCGCCATGGCGGCGACAGCGGCAGCGGCGGGCTTGGAGGGGCTGTTCGCGCTGGAGCTGCTGGTGGAGGCGGTGCGGGTGGCAGCGCCGGGCCCCGCGCTGCGCCCGGCTGTGGCGCTGCGCCTCTTGGACTTCCCCACTCTTCTGTTGCGCCCTGCCACCGGGCCGGCCCTGCGGCCCGGGCGGCCTTTCCCCTTCGGCCGCGGCAAGCGCTGCCTCTTCCGCTGGCGCCGGGACTTGCTCTGCGCCGAGCTCGGCCGCCGGCCGCNCGGGCTCGCCCCGGGGCCCCCCTGCCTCCTCGGCAGCTGCGACGTCTCCCTGGCCCCCGCCGCCGCCGAGCTGCTGCAGCGGCCCGGGGAGCCTGCCTCCTGTGGCCACCGCGGCCGTTTCCCGCTGCGCGACGCCGCGGGACGCCCCGTCGGGGAGCTCCTCCTGGGCTACCGCCTCAGCAGCCTGGAGGCCGGTGAGGAGCCGCCCCCGGCGATCCCCGCCAGCCCCAGCGCTGCCACGCCGCCTGCCACCTCCCCTCAGCCGGAGAGCAAGGAGGAGGAGGAGGAGGAGGAGGGTGAGGAGCTGGAGGGCAACATCTTTTGCCCTCCTCCCATGCTCTACTATAGCCGCGAGGCTGCCGAGCCTCATCCGCCACCAGCACCAGCGGCCACAGGGCAATGGGAGCCTATCAAGGTCCGGAGACCGCAGGACAAAGACATGGGCCAGAGACCCCCACGTCCCATTGCCCCCTCGTTGCTGCACCCCGCCAACCCTCCACCGCTCCACAATACCCTGGGGCAGCTGCCGCTACTCAGTGCCTTGCTGGCAGAGCTGTCGGTGCTTGCCCACAGCACTACGCCTGCTGCTGTCCACCCCCATCTTGCCTGGTTCTACCAGGCCCCGAGGAGTGCTGGCATGGCTTCACGGCCCCCAAGCCCCAGCCACTCTGCCCTCAAGCCTACAGAGGCACCTGTGGGGCCTAGTGGGAGCAGTGGAGCTGTCAGTCCTCGATTCAAGCAAGGCTGTCAAGAGGCCACCTCACCAAGGTCTCCTCAGGCAGGGAGAGGACTCAAGAAAGCTGTACCTCAGGGAGAGACAGGCTCTGAAAGGAACTGCAAAACTAAGGAAGACAGACCTCCCAGAAAGAAACTGTTATATGGGCTGACAAATACACTGAGGCTACGGCTGCAGCAGAACAACCCTGATAAGCTGGTAATTCATGAAAGGAGAGAGCAGTATAGAAAAAAGCAAATGGAGATGCTGAAGAAGAGAAGCCCTTTATCCAAAAGAAAGCTGTGCAGAAATGAACAGCATGTGGTTTCTTACAGGCATTGTAGCAAGGGAAACAGTTCAAAGCAGAATAATGAGTTCGATAAAACTGTTGAGACTTCATTACAAAACAGTGCTCTCTTTGAGCACATTTCCATGACAGGAGATGTGTCCCCTGCCAGCCAGAAACAGGCTCTTGCAAGTCTATTGAAGAACAATGAAATTGCAAGCAAGGAACATCCATGCAAAGTAACAACAGCCCCCTTACTGGAGGAAACTGCATTAAAATCTGTTCACAAGGAAAAGTGCATGAAAGCCCAACTCCCAGGAGCTTTCCCATCAGATGCTAATGCAAAGGAGAGTAATGAGGAAGCAATACACATAATCCATCATAAAACCACAGGGCATCATGATGTGTCTGTTCTCAGTGACCATAAACCAAGCTGCCTCAAGAGTGGTGAAAACAACTCTGAATTCATATACTCAGATGACTTTGTTGCTAGTCCTGAGAACACGGTTTATTCAGAAGATTTTACCAGTGCTAAGTGTAAGGGCCGAGACTCAAAAGCTCTTGACAGCAGTCCTGAACCTCGGTGGTTTGAAAGCCCAAAGCAAGGTCGGTCAGATACAGAGTCAGAATCCAGCAGGTCCAGAATTTCAAGGACAAGTGAAAGAACTGAAAGGACTTCAGATCTCCCAATTCTTTCAGCTTCACCCCCAGTCCCATCTCTGAAGAGAAAATGTGACTTAAAAATGAGCCAGAGAATTAGTGGTGAATCTGTTGATTCACTTAATGTTGCTCAAATGGAGGCATCATTATTTGATGAAGCCCAGTGCATCAGCAAGGAAGAGAACAGAGGTGGTCAGCATATTAAACAAGTACCTACACTAAGAAGCGAACAAGTTAGCTTAGATACTGATCTGAATACAGGAGAGGAGCAGACCTCTGCAGGAAAAAGTCAGTCAGTAACTCAAGTTAGCTCTTACTTGCCATCTAACATGTCTGATCTTGAACTTGGTGTTCTGGAAAACAGTATGTCAGACGAAGAGGATGATTCTTTGGGAAAACTACATGTTCCTAATCAATACAAAGACATCAGTGAACTTGTAATAAGCAAGCTTCCAGGATACACAGTGTAACTGCAAGTTTTCACTGTCTAGATTAAAGACACGATACTGAAACTTTGCAAGGCCTGTTACATTTAGCTGCAATATAGACAAGGTAATTTAAGACTTTATCATGGGCATTTAATAGATTGATGAATTTACTTACAAGGTTTTTAAAATAAACTATTTGAATCTCTAACAAATGGCTCTTAAGTGGCACCTCCAGCACAACTTCAGTGTGAGTATCTTAATACAAAAGTAATCCAAACAGCACAAGAAACATAACTTGCTGCCAAAGGCAGAAGTGAAGCGAGAAGCAGCAAGTGCAGTCAGTACCCACAAAACTTGTCCAGGATAGAAGCAGTAAAATACTTTGGAAACAGCCAAGTACAAAACATGTTCCTAACTGAACATTAAGTTTTTATTTCTCACAAAATAGTTTTGTGCTTCATTTTCATTACAAATAGTTACTTGAAATACACAGTCATAGCCAGTAACAGCACAGAGTTTTATCAGCTATTCTGTGTAATGATGTAGTTCCATCGTGAAATACAGTGACCAGAACTAGGTGAGCCTTATTACAGTTTCTTAGGTCGAAGTTTCTAAGTCAAATTTTCACAATTTATTATAAAATAGTTTAGGAATTATCGGTGACAGTAAATCATTATAATCTGGGAGGGCTTTGAGAGGTTGATGAAAGTTCCTTGACCTTGAAGACTAAGGGTGTGCAAAGAAAAGGGAAGACCACAGTGAATTTTCAATACTTCACAAATCCCTGATTCACTTTCTGACACTGGGGAAAGGTGGGAGGGTCAGCACCCACAGTCCAGAGACTTGGAATAAATTAGCGTATTACATCACAGTTTAAGGATTCAAGATAATGAAGAATTTGCCATGTCCCCTTTTCTTATGATGGCTGAACTACCATCTGATGTCTGCTTTTGATTTCTGGTTTGGTTTTTATGACTTCCAGTCCGATCGCTGAACATAACATCTTTCCTTTTGCTTAACTACTGAGCTTTTTTAAAGTCCATATCCTTGTTACGTGTTTCAGAGATGTTCTTTGACTTGGATCTGAAGAGAGCTCAAAATTCCTGCCTTAGTTTTTAGGTCTCTCTTGCCCTCCCTTTTCCATTCTCTTGGAGTAATTTTCTCTTTTGCCAGCTTTACATTCCTATCTCATAATTTAGGACATTTATCCTCAGGGTTAAATGACAGATTTACCAACTCCCCTTTTCCATATAATTTACAATCTGACTTCTTTCCCCAGCTTCTTTTCTCACCATAATTTTCCATGTACTTACTGCAAAAGCCTATGTTTACACTTTAACATCTTGGAGGGGTTTTTTTATTTGCATCCTACTATGTGTTTATTTTGTAGGAATGACAGTACCTCTCCTATTTAAAGTACTAACATCTGTGAGGATTATTCGAGTATCTGGTGTTGATTTCTGAGAACACCACTACAAATATTTTTAATCTAAAGGTAAGCAGCTGAAATTACCCATCTATCAAAGGGATCTCTGGCCAGAGCAATTCTTAAATATTACTTAGGTTGCCTCTGTTTCACTCAGCTCCAATTCCAGACCAAAATATTTTTTTCTTCTTTTTTTTGCCATGGGACTCTGATACACATGGATTCAGACAGTCATTTATACATGGCAGTAATTCTGATTTTATTGATGGAATAAGATCCTTCTATTATCATGAGCAAAACTGTCACTAAAATATGATGCTGCCCAACCATTTTTACTGTGCAGCTATTTATATGATTGACTAAGAGTCCATGATTTGAAGATCATTACTTAAGAAAAATTTATTTTAAAAATAAATTTTAATTTCAACCCCAAATGTGTTGAAACTTAAGGGTAAATTCCCAGTCCTTTTTTCATCCATAACCCATCTTCACTTTTCAATTTCCAGAAGCAAGTATGGAACAATATTTTGTTTGTTTAAATAATGAAACAAATATCTTTTCAGCTAATTTTATTTTGGATGACATTTCTAATGTTTGTTATGTCACAGCATTTAGGATTTTATCAGGAGAATGATAAAAATGTCAGAAAATGCATGCTAGGAAGACAATAGAAGGCATTACACAAGAGCAGAACATCAGCATCATGCTTATATGTTTTAGTTTGGTTTTGTCTTTCCAAATATAGACTCAAGGTAGTTGTCATTGCATGGAGAGGTTAACAGATAGTTTCTACCCTCTCGGATAATAATATTTTCAGATACTACCTATGTTGTTGTGAGAGTAAATGAAATTCTACTTAATATTCAAACTCTCAGTTAACAAAAATGGGAAAGAACTGCATGTCACTGATTTATCATTGAAAACCCATAAACCAATCTATTGGCAAGAAGTACCTGCTAATGACAAGAAGATCTATATGTCAACCCAACAGAGCAAACCAGAGATATTTACTATCAGTATAAACTACAGGGAAAAAAAAGAAATGGCAACAACAATTCCCTTTCATACAAATCCTATAATAACCTACACTCAACTGCATGATACTAGCTAGCCAATTTTGTCATTATAGCTTGCATCCTGTACCCCTGTGATCAAGTTGTTAACATCAGAGGTTTAGTAAGAGATTTCTCTACTGTAATGGAAATATTGCACTGATTTTTCATAAAGACCTCTTTTCTAAATTGTAAGGGCTAAATTGCATGGATTATGTTTGCGCATGGCAATATGCTGGGAGAAGCAAATAACAGCAGCATATCCCCCACAGTTCTTGCCTTCCCAGAAGTAGCATAGGTACTTAAGAATATGTGCCTGTTTTTCAGACACCCCATAAGCGTCCCAAGAAGTAGAACCACAGGGGTGTCCAAGTGAAGTAACAGGAGAAGTGTCAGTACTCTCTCTGATAGCTCTGTACTACTTCTCTGATTCAGTCCTAAGAAAGCCAGTGCATTGGAAAACTACTTTCCTAGGAATATCTCAACTAAAACTGTTCCCTAAAGACTGCTTCACAGACTAGAAAAAGAGAATATAGATGAACAGTCCAATCTTGTCCCATTACACATGAAAACCTTGATTTAAATACTCAGCTTTTTGAGCAAGAATAGCTAATTTTTCCACATCCATTCAATCCATAGTTCTCTGTCAGAGTTCCTGGAAAGATTATTAATTCATACTCATTACATTGTGGGCCCTTATCCACTGGGAGACTGATGTAAAACCAAAATGGTTTGTTACAGTCCCCCAGTTATCTGCTTGTAAGAGCTTTCAATTGTACTGAAGGTTGTGCAATCCCCATAAACACCTAGCCTCTGTTACAGATTGTTACATGCTTGACAGAGCCAACAGCTAGTCACAGAGTGTCACAAACCCAAAATATTTACTAAAAGCTCCCTATTTCCCAGTTTCTCATAGCCCTCGGAGGTTTCACATATAATTGCATTTTGACTGAATTTGCTGTAGTTTTCATTTTGGTCTCATGGAGTCAACAACTCTAAAAATTTCCTTGCTCCACATTATTAAGCAATAAACTATAGTTAATTCAAATTCAAGTTTTACACTGTTGTTAGTTACACTTTAAACTTCACTACAGTGAAATTAAAATGTGAGAAGTCATTTCCTAAGTTTATTTTAGATCCTCACTAAACAAACCCATCTAACTTCTTGCTTTTGACTTGTTACTTTAGCAACTGATCTCTGGTTTAAATTTATATGATATTCTAGAAATAAGGTAGATGGGCGTTCAAAACCACAGTTTTATTGCTTAGGATAAGGGTGGTTAAATCAGTTCAAATAAAATTGAACTTCATGTTTCACCACAAGTCTCAAACTGAGAATAAACTCTAAGATATACACATTAGTTCTTTTCAGAATTTATGACCCTAAAACAAGTTTGCTATGACTTGACTGTCTTTTAAACAGTTATTTCAGCATACTATTTATTAAAATAAATTTAGGTAGCCAGTACTATGTAACTGATGGTGCAATGGGAAGAGCAGGGTACCAAATACTGATAGTTTGGGTCACTTTACCTCTTCTACTGTAATGATTTGTGGTATTAAGTAGTTCTGATCAGTCTTATTACTCTGTCAGCGGCTAAGAACATTTTTAAGAAGTCCTAGCCAGCGTTTCCTCCACTTCATTTTTTATTACTCATCTCTCAGCACTCTGATTAGATGACACAGTTTCTTTTCTGTTTGTGATTTCTCTGATGATAGTTCCTACTACCTATTTTACAATTTGTAATCCCTTCATCATTTTGGAAGTCCTTTTCCTCAGTTTTCTGAAATTACACCCATCCTTGGTAACTGCAATTGAATTTTTTGACAGAGTTACTCATTCTTACTACTTACTTTTTTCTAGGTCCCAGTATTTTATGATGCTTGCTATTGTAATAATTTTGTTTCTCTTTGTGTAAGTGCTGCTCAGAGCTAAATGCTAGTCATTATTTGGAAATCTTTGGGACTTCGCTTTCCTTTTCTCAGCATTTGTCACCAGCATCTACTTTACTGCTTTGATTATCTAGAAAAAAGTCAAATCATTGAATCTTACATTCACATCCTTAAAAGGTTGTGTTGACTTCAACACACAGGATCTTCATCAGCTCCTGTGAAATGTAACACCGCTCACTGAGAGCTGCAGAATGTCCATCCAGGACTGTGAACTTTTGCCTGTGGCTAGCAGACATCATCATACCTCTCCCAAACTCTGCTTTTAATCCTTTTCTAAAGTTTTGATTTCCAGACTAACCTTTCTTTTAAGACGATGGAGGCCATCTCTGTGAGAACAGATGCTGGCTTTAATTTAACATGCATCTAGAGCTAATGGCAATCACATCTGCTATAGCTAATGCTTGCTACCAGCTCGCTGCTTGCATTTCCCATCCTCCCTTTAAAATCAAACACTATACTGACTAAACTTCAGTTTTGTTCACATTCAGATTCTTCCCTCATTTTAAATTCCTTGTATGTATGCGGTTCTGTTTTGTTGGAGTCATCCAGAGGAGCTGCAGCCTCACTGCCTTTTCCTTGTTTGGCATTTACATTCACCTATATTAAACCATTTCATTTTGGCTTTTATAATTTCACATGTCTGAATTTTATATGACAATTTTAATGTAAATGGTCCTGACTTTACAGAATTGCTTGCCTTTTCCCAGAAGGGTAATCACTGTTTTCTATTGGTTTCCAGAGGATGAATTTGAATGTCTCATGCTGGAGAAAACAGTATTAATCTTCAGTTCTGCAGAGACCTCTGCAAGTGGTTCACTTACCAATTGTTAAAAATAACATGGCTTGGTAGAGGAAATGTTTAAATAATATCTGAGATACACATTACTCCTAACTAAATCAACATTTAAAGATTGATTCAGGTACAGCTAATAAAAAACAAACAAACAAAACAACCAAAAACCAACCCAAAAATGTTAATTCAAAAAACCTCAGATGTCTATTACACAAATTTATTCTAATCATAGCCATTTTTCTAACCTTTTGGGTGGTTGCCTAGTAGATTTCCCTCATTGCAGTATTGCAGTATTGCAGTATCTGAGCTAAATCAGCTAACGATTTGGTTCTCTATGTATTCATTAACAGAAGGTAGCAGGTTTTCAAAAGAAAGTAAAGGTATTTACATGATCAAATCCCCTGAAATTCCATGGGAATTAGTCACCTCAAAAAAAGCTCACAGAATGGAAACCCTGTGCAGAGGGCTCTAACAGTATTATCTCTTGGAATGCAAAAATATTTTTGAAAGAAGATAAGTCATGCTTCAACAAATATTTTCAGAGACATTTAGAAAGTTTAGTGGTATCATGATTGAAAGAAACTCCCTGGGCGTCAAGGATATTCCAGCTCTTTTTCTCTTGTCTTTAACTGCAGATTCAGTATTTTTCCTGTCCCTTATGCTTTTGTACTAAGAGTACATAACCTTTGACTCTCCTCTAAACTTCAATGCCACCACACAGCCGTGCCTGTTCTTCCTCACAGTATCTCCAGAACCTTATTTCAGGGGCATCTTCCCCCTGCCAAATACCTGTTGTGCCTTTCACCTTGATGCCTTGCCTATTCCAGCTTCTCATCACATATTTCACACTATCTCTAGAACTCAGCTTGCACTACTTATCATTCAAAAAAATCTCTGAACACTTCAGGCACCTTCACTGGCTTGTTCTCATCTTCGACATCAAACTGAAGCTTTGCCCATGGTCTACTGGGCTGTGGATGGTTTAACCCCTTCCTGCTTCCTTAGTTTCCTACTCTCTGCCCATCTTTATGTAACTCTCACTTCTTCCATTCTCAGAAAAAAGACTAAAAAAAATATCTGGAAATTGCTGTACAGCTGTGTTTCCTTCATCTCAATCCTGCTCTCTCTGCCTGTGGGTAGCTACATTACTTAGAGTTCTTGTCCACAGGAACATGCCAAGCATAGAATTTAAGACAGAAACCACCAAATCATGGTCTGACCTTCTCTACATTGCAGTCCTTAACATTTCATCTGCTTACTCCTGATTGGTGGTGTAAACACTGGGATACAACTACACAAATTATAATGCTGATCAAAATTTAATGGCATATGTAGTGAAGGAAACTCTTCAGAAAACATGGTCAAACCTTGCTAACCTACAACACTATATAAAAAAAGCTCTGATATACCACGGGACACTATTTTAATTTTCTTATCCATAACTCTAACAAGACTCAGCAATAGAATTACTGTGTGTAAGCAAAGCTCGTTTCTGATTCATTAGCCATAATTCACAGTCATTACTGTACTCTTCTGAAACACAATTAACAGCCTTTTGATTGTTGCAGGTCTCATCTCCTCCTGCTCCTGTAATGCTACTTTACATCCCTCTGAACATTGTGCAGTTCTGTTCGTAAAGTGGAATGGGTACATAGGGTTTCTTCAAAACAAGTGTCTAACCAGTTGTTCATGGTCCTTCAACAGAAAGGCAAGAACCTGAAAGCAAGGTACTTCAGTACATTTCCTATGTACCCATTTTGAATAACAAAGTATTGGAGCAGATTCACTGTTATCAACAGGAAATTTGGTTCATTTTTAATGAAAGCAGCAGATTCACCAACCCACTGCTTCTGTGGTATTCATCACTGTTCCAACACCACTTTTTAATTGCATCCTTTTTCCAAATTTTTTGCTGTTGATTAATTTCTGTCAAATTACACACACATGCTATGTAAATTTAGTTTGGGTTGGTACAGTGAAGGGCTGCATTGAGGAAAGCAGTAATTGCAATAGAATCCTAACTGAAATTTGCTTTCTGTTTTCCTGAAATTTTATAGCAGTACAGAAGTCAGCCAATGAAACATCCTTTCTCTGCTGCTGGCAGCACATTTATACATCCAGAACAATGAGTCATGGGCAAATTTAGAGAAGTTTGGTGTCAAGTTGGGGACTAAGCTCCAGATATCCCTCTGAAACTATTTGCTTCTTTTGAAGTCTTAAAATGGAACTGAAATTTTGTTTCCCCAGCCTCTATGACATTTCAAACAAACCAAAGAGAAGACAAAAACTAATTTTCTACAAAGTGCCCCTGTCTTCTTAAACACACACCAAACCTAGGCACAGGAAAGCTATTCAAGGAATGTTTACAGAAACCATTTGAGAAATATTTCTAAGCACTTTCCCATTCCACTTAACATCCCAAACAATTTGAGAACAGCTTTCTTCACTGTATTTATTACTCCTCCTTCTGATCTCAATAGGGAGAACTGTGAAGATACGCATTTTGTTTTGGTTTGAGTTTAGTTATAATGTAGATCCCAGCAGTCCTGCTTTTACTGGAGCCACTTCACACAGGCCTGCCAACAGTTCCACAACTGGAGTGAATACCAAAGTTATGGATCAGATGTACAGCATAATGCAGAGTAAAGCGGCACTGATGCAATACTAACAACAGGAGTTTGCTCCCCACACTCCAGGTCAAATAAAGTACATCTTTCTGGAACAGCACCACAGGCCTTGCATTTTGACCTGCAGGACATGAAAATGAAGACAGACAAGAATGAGGAGGAGGGAATAAGTTTTAGGGATGAGTCCCTTTTGCAGGGACCGTAGTTCCATTTGCTTCTCCCCTGGCTACCTTAAGCATCTCAACTGGTCTCTCAGTTACCTTCCTGATTGCACAAGGAACAGTTTGTCTTTTAAGACAATCTGAACAAAAATTATTTATATATCAGAAATGACATCTTGGGTTGGACTTTTAAAATGAGTAATAGCCCATCCTTGCACAAAACACCACAACTTACTTATTTTTTCATTTTTTTTTCAGCTTAGGAATTGTTCTGAACAAAGAGTTAAAAACAAGCAGTACACATAGAAACACAGACACCACCAAATATTCTTTGCCACTCCAATTAACAGACTGAAGCAAACTAACAGAAGAAACAAAGAGGAAAGCCCTGCCACTTGTAGTTTGGGAATTGCTATAAAGCCACCAGTGGTGAAAGGAATTACTTGTTCTCTCTTTTCTCATCATCTTTCTGACAGCTGTTGGGGAACATCAACAACACTTTTAGGCACATCTGCAGGGTAAGTGCAAAAACGTCTCTTGACGCAAATGAGTTGCTCAAATGCATTAGGAAACCTCCTGTCCCCAGCAAGTGGTCAGGAAATCCTTCAAACACCCTATCATCTGTTATTACACTGTTTTCCAAAAGCTGTCTTTGTGAGTGTCTGCAATGCCTATGTCTAAGTATGCTGCTGGTTCCGTCATTCATAGAATCATTCTGGTTGAAAGAGACCTTCAAGATCAAGTCCAGCCATTAACCCAGCACTGCCAGATAACCACTACACCATATCCCTGAGTGCCTCATCTACATGTCTTTTAAATCCCTCCAGGGATGGTGACTCCACCACTTCCCTGGGCAGCCTGTTCCAGTGCTTTACAACCCTTTCTGTGAAGAAACGTTTCCTAGTATCTAATTGAAACTTCCCCTGGTGCAACTTGAGGCCATTTCCTCTTATCCTATTTCAGGATCAGACTTGTTACTCCTGTGGAAACCTATGTCCATCTCTGCATGAAAGCTCCCTCTCGCAATTTTCTCAAAGCAAGCCAGATTCCTGCTCCTACAAGAATTCTCTGCAACCATCTTACCTCCTACTGCTTCATTATCCCACGCGCAGTCATGGAACCAGCTATGAAGAAGAGGCCACTGGCTTGTTCTCAGCTACCACTTCTTCATGTACATGACCAAAAGGCAAAAGACCTCCATGGACACAGGCAGGCAGGGAAGCAGGGTCCAACCCAACTGCAACTTGAATGGGCTTCAGTGACCATCCTCCCTTTCTGTCATGGGTTGGCCTGTCCAGCTGCAATGACCGAGCTCATGAGAGAGGCTTTTTCTAAGCCCAGCACAATGAGTGCATTTCCTGGCCAAAAAGCTCCTGGGCAAGAGTTTGAGAAGCATGAAGTGTGTTGATGCACATCCTCCCAGTATGTATCCTTTCTTGCTCTTCACAAACCTGTGATAGTTGGCAGATTTTCTCTATTTGTTTGTCCTGTTAACATCTCCTACTCTTACTTCCTAATTTGGATATCCTGTCCCACATCCTGGAAGGCATTTGTTTCAGGATAAGTTGCACACTCTGATATGAGACAGTGTGACTTGAGTTACCTCTCTCATTGGATCACAGCTTTTTCAATCTCAGAAATTCTTATTTTTTAATAAGGACCCACTAGTTTATTGTGACTAAAAAGCTGTTATGGTCTTATAGACGATTTAGAAAACAAAACAGCAACAAAAAATGCAACTTTAAGAGCTCCCTGTGGAAATTTATTACTTCACACTGTTTAAGAAATAAATGAAAGAAAGCAATTTTTTTACATTATTTAAACAATAAGATATGTATATTAAAAATTTGCAAAGTGCATCTAGCAGTAGTCTCAGTAACAACGTCTGCTGCAATCCAACACAGAATATGTGGACATAACAATTAGGAACCATCTGGTGACCCGGCACTTGCTGGTACAGGAATGAAATTTCAATTAAGTTTTATTATCAGGAAGTGCAAGTGACAGCTCCCACTTGAAATCCCAGAGCCAGTAAACTGTCCAAATAAAGAGAAGGATGTCAGCCAGTTAATGGGTTAGATCGCACTGCTTGATTACGTACTTTATAAGTAATGTGCTCCCTTCCCATGTTCTTGGGCACAAATTGCTTATGCAGTTGGATTTTTAAGAAGAACAGGCCCCATGGCAGGTAAATTGGCAGTCACACTGCAATTTACTGAGAGCAGGGCAATACAATAGGTGAGTCAATCATTGCCCAGGTTTGACAAGCCAGGATTGCATCTTGTGCAAGATAAAAAGAAAATCCCAGCTGAAAAACCGTGTTCCAATGCTAAGGCTGTGCCAGCTAGCACTGCAGCTGTGCTTAGCTGTACCTGGAGCTGTGAAACAACTCGCAAGTGTGAGAAAACTTCTTCTCTCCTACCCAACACTCACCTTCCTATCAGTGATTCAGGTGGTGGTCTTCAGGGTCCCAGAAGAAAACCATCCCATCAGCACTAGATGACCAAGCCCTAGATTTCCTGTCCTATCTCAGCCAGTGGTTACTATTATTGCTGTGATTGTTTTCTTTAATATTTAGTATGTAACACTAAGAGGCTGTAACATAAAAACAAAATTGGTCACCTCATCCAAAAATGCTTTGTCTTTTCTACATTACAGTTGAGTTATAGTTCTAGTTCCATTAAAGAAATCGACTCTGCAGCTACTGACCCATGACAGTTATTACAGATCTCAATTTTGTAGTCAAGAAACCAATTTGTGATACAATCACAGCACCTGGAGAAGGTCTGCCTATTCTGCTTCAGCAATCTCCAGTTGTCTGAACCAGAATGAGAATTTACAAATAAGAAAATTAAATCCAGATTGTGACCCACTGCACTTTAAGTTCCTTTAAGAACAATTCCACAGACCCACACTGCTGAAGAGAGCTACAGTCTCAATATCTGGAGAATTTCTCCAGTGCACATTCACAAATATGTGGATACATTTGACTTTGCAACATTAACCATTAACCTTAAAGTATCCATCAGCTTAAGAAGGAAAGTACAGGATTTCTATACCTTCATTTTAAAGTTTTGGAAATTTTCCCCTTTTAGCAAAGGCAACTGTGCAGACAGAAATCACTGCCATCCTCCACACAGACAAACCATCATAGCCTTTAGATTAAGCTTCATTGCACAAGTATAATATTGGTTATTGTTTATATTTATGCTTGTGGGGCACTGTGTATTAAGTAATATATTTTTCACTCATAAAATTATTTTTCACAGGCCTTATGCTTAGTAAGGCAGAAAGCTTTGTACAAATAGAAACTATTCTCAATATTGAAAAACCCTAACATTAATTGACTTTACTTCTAAATTCAGGCAAACATCAGTAGCATAATCCTGCTTGCAGAGTAAGCTCTGCTTGGAAACTAAATGGCTAAAGTGCTCCCAAGGGCAGCAATTAGTATTTTAGCCAGTGGAATCATTTGGGGAGACTCTTGTAAATTTAATGAATCCCCCAGTACTCAATCCATCATAGTCACTAATATGCTCGCAATACCGCTGCAGATAATGTTGCCAATACATTATAAGCCCTCATTTATTGCCTTAAATTTTAATTCCATGAATTCTGCATGTGAACTATTGGCAATACTTTGTGCTAATGCAATCATAGATGGGCCATTTGGGAGCATAACAAGACTGAACTCGGTATGTTTGGCAGGACGTCACTGGGAAGGCAAGACACTTCTCACCCAAGCTTCTGTTATCTTTTACCTCCCTAATACTTACTCCCTAAACTAGAACATAATTAGATCTACCCCTTCTGGGCTTCATTCTATGGATTAGAGAAAAACACAGGAGAGAGGTCTGAGTAAAAACTCAGGCTCCCTATGCACTCAGCTAGCCTTTAGACATGAATATGGAAGTGCTGAATTCAGCAGTGAGCACAGAACGATGGATGATAGCACTTGAAGGACTCAGGACTTCATCTAACCCATCCCCTTTCCCTTAGGCAAAAATCAACTTGTAACTACATCAGTCCTGACATATTTTTGTCTAGCTCGTTTTTAAAAAATCCCAGTAAGAGGGATTATGCATCTTCCCCAGGCAACATGTTCCAGTGCTTAATCATCCTGAATGTTAAAAGTTTTTCCCACTGTCAAACTTTGGTGTCCCCTGATACAATTTAAGTCCATTATTTTCCATCTTTTACGCTACAAAGAGAACAAATTATTCCCTTCCTCTTTAAGGGAGCTTTCGGTGTATTTAAGACTTGCCTTTCCTCTTGGTTTTTCTCTGGATTAAGCAACCAGAGCTCTTTCAGTCTCCCTTCACAGGCCACTGGTTATTGGTGTTGCTTTCCAATAACAGCTGTGCACATCTTCCTTGAAATACAGTACCCAGAGCTACACACAGTAACTGCAGTGCAGGTGTCCCTAGGACCTAGCAGATAGGAAGAACTACGTCCCACACTTTTCAGCCTCTTCCTGTTTACTATTATCTGCAAGTATAATACACATCCTCCCTCTTCTATCAGTTAGCTGTTAATGAAATTATTGAGTATTCCCAGAGTCATAACAGACCCTTAGAGTGCCTCACTACTGCTTATTTCCCATTGGATAGTGACCCATGGAGAACTATGTGCTGAGAACACAAAACGAGCCACATGAGAAATTTCACATCCAGAGAATGCTTCAAATTTCACATCCAGAGCATGTACCCCAGCTTATTTACAGGAATGTCAGAGCATCCTAATATCAAGACTCATGACATCTATTGATTCGCCCCTATCCAAACAGCCTGTTACACAGTCATAGAAAAAAACAAGTTCTTGGCAAATCCATGCTGGCTATTACTCATTTCCTTGTTCAGTTCCAAGCATTTACAGGATGTTTATATGATTATTTGTTACAGCATCTTTCCTCCTGGATTTTAAAAGGAAAACAGTCAGGCAATGTGCAGGTAATCAGTACTAAGGACAGTTTGTCCAGAAAAACAAATGAGTAAGTGACCACAACATACCTCAGTGGCTTATGTCTATAAGCAACTAAAACTAATAGATCAAAGTGTGGTTGAACAGCTTTAAAGTGAGACTAAAGAAATCCCTTATGTTTCTTACTCATCTTTACTCATTGCTTAGGCAGACCCACCAGAACACACAGAAACTTAATGATAGCATGAAGCCACAGCAGTATGATCAGACTCATCCAAATCCCTGAACAACTTTGCCTTAACGGGATAACTTAACTGTTACAAAACTACACTAACAAGCCAAGCAGTTCAAGATGCTCCAAGGAGAAATAAGTATTTACATGAGTCAGAATAGAAGTTGCATTTCCACTAAGTGGAAATTGGATTTCTATGCAGGCTGGAAATTACTTAGGTACAGATTTCTCACCATCTGTGCTTAGGAAGAAGTTTCCTTCCAGGAGTAATCAGGATTATCATCATCTGTGAAGCATCAGGCACCAGCTCTTGCTGGCAACAGGAGAACCTAAATCACAAAGAAAGTAAAATGCTTCCGGAGACACAGTACTTGGGCTACGTCAAAAATAATAAACTAAGCAGGGCCAGAGCACAGACCTGTGCCCTGGCAAATGAAGACCATGCTGTTTAACAGCCTGCACCTCACCATCTGGGCTTCAGCTGTACCCAGCAGCCCTGTCCCACACATGCAGACTTGGTTTGGGGGGCAGTGTGGGCTGGGGGAAGCTCCCAGGAAACAGACCAATTCTGTAAGAATGTCCCTGTCATGTAATGATATTGAAATGATTTCAACTTTGCCACTTGATGATGGGCTGGAAGATAGATCTTGGCTTGCTCTATTTACTATTATACACATAGTCTTGGAGAGCGGCCTGGAAGCAGAAAAGGTTTCCCAGAGTGGAGTAAAGAACCTCACTGAGAATCTGTGACAAGCTGAGAGCATGTCTCTACCCAGTCTCTCAGCGCTATCTTGATGTTGTATCTTTGGCTTAACCTGGAAGCAGCTTGCTCTCTGCTCGCTACATTGAGAGGCCAGGCTACAAATTCAATGGTTCATATGGAGACGGCAGGGAAGAGGACCCAAACCTCTACAAGCCCTGCCCATGGATCCTAGTGCATGCCTGGCTAGAGGAGCACAGCTCCCTTTCTTCCCCATCCAAGAACTGCATATCTAGCTTATCCCAGTCTGCAGTCCAGGAGAGACAGGTATAAGCTCTTTTTCCCTAAGGAAGGGAATAATGTCAAAGTGATCTTTTAATGACAGAGCCCCTCCAAATCCCAGCTTTCATGGTAGAGGGTCTTTGAATGTAGTTGGAAGAGCAGAGGTATTGCAGGTTTTCACACAAGCTTCAAAAATAAAGTGGAAGGTGAAGCCAAAATGTGCTTTCATGCCTCCACATCCCACTATCTCAAATCTTTACCTTCTTTTTGGATCTGAGACCTCCAGAACTCTTTGTTGAAACCAGTAGAACTAATTTACTTAATCATTGCTTTAAACCTCCCTCCACTATTTCCTTCAACTCATGTATCCCTTGATTACTTTTTACCTTCCTACCAAGATTTAAACATACTCTTTTCAAATTTTTAGAATCTCTTTCTGAATTTTCACAGCTGGACTCAGATTATACTTCCCCCAAGTAAAAAAATGCAATGTCCTTTTCTCCTTTAATTTTTAATACTGTTTGGTTTCAAGGCTGCACTGAGTCGCACATTTCATGCAAAAGACAGAAGCTTTGCAAAACTTGTGACTTTTCCATTCATTCGACCATTCAGTCAGCACTTTCATACCCAGAAAATATTTTTTAAAGATTTCAGTTTATTGTTATCTGACAAACTACTGTGTATTGAGCACCAGAATGAATAAAGCTGAGTGGCAGAAAACTTGATCAAAGGCAAAAAGTTAAGCTTCGTGTCTCAGCAAACACTGGTAGAATCTCTTAAAGCTAAAAGCAGATTCTTTGGAGTGCAAGGAGAGAGTATTTCAAGACGTTTTTTTTTAAATAATCCCAAATTGAAACAATAATATTGTTAAGAAAAGCATATGGCATATCACAGATGGACCAACATTTGCATTTCAGTAAAGGAAGAGAGAAACATAACTGGAGAATAGCTTTAAAAGTTAGGAACATTTAAACAAGCACAGCTACAGCGTGCCTGCCTTCATTGCTTATGCATGACTCCAGCTTCACTGTGCTTAATAAATCATTCTCAACCTTGTATTCATACCTGATTTTAAAAAAGATCTATCAAACAGATAGTTCTTTAATTTCTGTATTTAGAATTAATTTTGCTTTATCCAACCAAAATGTATCCTTTAAATAAGTACTTAAAAATGTAACTATCAGAGTAGGAACTGCTATCTTTGATTTTAAATTTGCTCCACAACCATATTAGTCCTTTCCTGTTTCACAAGGGAAAAAGACAATATCACCCATAACTGTACTTTGCATTTTCTGGTTCAGTTTGATTTCACTGTTTATGGATAATCATTAGATGGGATGCAAGAGCTTAATATGTTTTTTCTTAGTACTTTCCCTATAGAAAGCTATTCTGCAGCTACTCTGGTAGCACAGAGTACGTCAGTGCATTATGTTTTATTTCGCATGGTCCACAATAAGAAATTAACTTTCGATTCTAAACTTGGTTTCTGTTCTCAAAAGGATAAAGCACAATGAGCCAAACCTGAAGTGGATTTGGTCAGGTGGTTTGGGATTTCAGTAACAGTTGCTTTAAACATGGATATGAGGCTTTTAATACAGTTTCTGATACATTATTGAGGCTTGAATCTATTATCGAAGAAGTGAATTTGTAACTTGTAAACAAAATAGAAAAAAATTCTTTACTAAGTCAGATTTCCCAAGAGCTTGGACTGGAGGCTTCTTTGCAACAGCACGAGCTTTGCCTTCTGTGTTACTCTCCCTCAGGCAAAAGAAGTGAGTTGTGTGCTTTTACAATGTAGAGATATATTCATCTGATGTCAGTTTTTAGCTGGAACCCATCAGATTTAACAACTGAGGCAATTTTGAATTCCAGGAGTAAGTCCTTCCTTAGTGCAAGCAAGGAGAGAGGGAGGAGCAGATCTCAGTGTTACAGACTGGCAACAATATGGAGAATCTGTCATCTCACTAAATCCATTTAATAAGCATATTTTTTGAGTCAGCTATTCTTAGATTAATTTCCTTTGCATGCACCACATTTAAAGGTGTTACCCCTCAGAGCATAAAAATTCAGGAGTTAGAAGCTGTAAACTATGGAACAGATCTCCCTTCAACAGAGGGCAAACTGGAGAATTTATCACAGAGCCAGAGCACAATAAAGCCCTGTCTTTCAAAGATAAGCTGAAAAGACCTTTCTATTGGGAACTATCCACTTAGTTAAATAATGATATGCCAAGTTTTAAAAGCTGGTTTATCTAGGACTTTACAGAGTGGCTGTATTAGGTATAACTAAAGGCCCAGTAAAAAGTATAAGAAAAGGGCACATGCACAGCAGCTCTTCCTCACAGTACTCCCAGCCTTTGCTGGATGTATTGTCCCAGCAACACATCCCTGACAACGTGCTGATGATCCCTGCAGTGCTAAAGTAGTAATTTCAGCCAGCTGCAGCCCAGACACCCTTGCTCCATCCTTTTATCCTGTGGGAAAGCACACATGGGGCTCCCTCAGATCCCTCTGACTTCCACTATTTCCCAAGGGCCTGTGGTGGAAACACAGCCCTTCTTCCAGAGTTGAGACGAAGAAAGCAAGGGATGATTCCCAACACACGCCTTAGTTGAAATTTCAGAAAAGAAATCAGATCAAGCTGTCAAGATTTGTAACACTGGGGATACTTTTAGACTGACCTGATGGTCAAGATACCCCAGATGACTAAGAAGGATTATAAATGTAAATTAAACTCTTTTACATGACAGTTATTGTTCTCAGCAATCTACACATACCGTTAGTCAGTCCTTATTTCCAGTGCCACTGCAGTCAACTGTGGAGCCTGAGATTGCTGTATGGATGAATGTTGGATGAACACAAAGATCGTATGGAAGCCTGTAATTAGCATCTCTTCTGCACCTCTTGGCTGCTCAAGAATGGCACCCTGCCCATCTCTGGGGTGCCAAAAGCACTGGGCACAGAGTTAGTGTTATTATTCTAAAAGACTGATTCTTTTCTCAGGTCCCTACCCAGGCATTGGCAATGATGTACAAGGCAAAAAGGACAATTGCTTCTCCACAAGCTCCAATGAACATGTTCTCTTGAAAGCAAGAGCTCATTTATATGGATGAGCCAAGCAAATGAAGAGCTGGAGTTACTGACAGTGTGCTGGAAGAGCTCTGTTTTTGGAATGGCTGCTGGTAAAAAGGAAGGCTCAGTGATAAGGCACCTCCATCCCTAGGTTCCCGCAATGCCCTAACCTACCATGAAGTTGTGAAAGGCTGTGAAATGTTGCAAGACTAACTGAAGGGGGAAACAGATCACTAGGCCTTTAAAACATCTTCACTTTTCTTTGTCACATAGCACTGGTTCTACAAATAGATGGAATACAGAGTTTTACCAGGTTCTTTTAGCCCCCGAGAGTCCCTCAGGCATAAAAAGAAGGACATTTGTTTTTCCCTTAGATATCTCAGAATTCAGAAATAATACAGGTTATTAATCAATGTCGAGTTTTGAGCTTCTTCTTCTTAACAATAGATTTTCAAATAATAAACATTCATTTATTAACCTAGAAAATCTGGGGGGTTTTGCAATCTTTCTCACTCATGACAACAAAATTAAATACAAATACAACACTAAATACTGTTGTGGGTTTACCTTGGTTGGGTGCCCGGTGCCCACCCCTAGTCCCTTTATCACTCCCCCCCCCTCCCCAAACCTCTGTCAGCAAGGCAAGCGGGGAGAGAGTAAGATGGAAAAGAAGAACCTGTGGGTTACGATAAGAAGCAGTTTTAATAACCAGCAGAGAAAGCAAGGCCGCGCGCGCACGAAGCGAAAGCAGCAAAGCCGTTACTCTCTACTTCCCATCCGCAGGTGGTGTCGGGCCTGTCCCAGGAAGCAGGGCTCCAGAACACATACCGGTTGCTCGGAGGACAAGCGTCTTCCCGACGAATCCCCCCGTCCTCCTTCCTTTATAGTTGAGCTGAAGTCACATGGTATGGAATATCCTATTGGTCAGCTCGGGTCGGCTGTCCAGGTTGTATCCTCTCCCAGATCTTGCCCCCCTGTACCTTTGGTGTTGTGTGGGCACTCACGGCTAGACATAACAGGGATGTGTTATCAACACCCTCTGGCTCCCAGTATTGCAGCATGAGGGCTGTATGGGGAAAATCAGCTCAGACAGACCCACTACAAATACAAATACAAAATTGAATACTGCATTTTCATCCACCCTCAAATACCAATCCTCCTATAAAAATGTGATGGGTAACAGTAACAACACAAAAGTAGTCCCCAAAATAATCCAAACCCTTGTGTAACCTGCAACAAATCAAAGCAGAAGGGTTGTTGTGAGAAAGGAATTAGACCATGACAGACCAAGTAGAGGGTGGTAAGGTAAACTTCCTTTGGGCAAATACCCCATATGGTTACCGAGGCACAAGAGTTTTGTACTTATTTATAAATTATATCTGGAAAAACACAAAGCTTCATAGAGAATGTAGTTATTCAGGTAAGCAGAGCGGACAAAACCCAGACACTTTAAGAACTTCTTTTCAAACTCAGCCCAGCCAAGTATCAGTGAAAGATCAACTCTAGCCTGACTCCCCTAAATCTCCTCCAGTTCCCTCAATACATGGAAATAAACAGCCTAAGACTTACAGAAACCTCCACTAACCCTCCACTTCAGTAGCCTATTGCTCTGACTTCACTCAAAGCAGTGACTTCTTCCCTGGGCTTTGACTGTCACCACAGGAACAAGCCAGGATATGGGCCTAGCTCAAGAGGGCCATACAGAGATGGAGACCGCGGTGCACTACTGCACTAGAGCAGGGACTGACAGCTCCAACAGCTGAAATGGGGCCATGGACAGGGTGGTCCCAGGTAAGGCTTATCAAGGCCATTGAGGCCTGGTGGGCACCTCCAGAGCCATGAAATTCTTCCAAACACCTTTATCCAGTAAAATATAGACTTACCAATGCAGACAGAGCTGGTGTCAAATTCAGAGCCAGACTTTGGTGTAGGTCTTCCAAAGACCCACCGCCTTTCAAGATGAGATTGCCTAAGAGGTGTAAGGGCTGTATTCCCATCCACACAGCTCTCCTCCACATGAGATGCCCTCCACCGTGTGATGGGAAGCAGCTGCAGATCCTTTTTCCCCACCCAAGCCCACCTGTGGCTGCATTCACTCCTGGCCTTTCCTTGCCCGCTCTGGGGAATGGTGTCAGCACAGAAATGCCCCTCCACTCCTCCTCTGTAGCCCAGGCTGGAGTTTGATGTGGCACACCAAGCACAGGCGCTGCTCAGCAACAGAGTGGCAATGTAAACGTTATTGGCTGCCACCAAGCATAAGGTGGCTACAAAATCCTGCAGCAGAATACTGAGCACAACAGTGCCGACCCTCTTGATACCTGTCTGCACATTAACCCTCTGCTTCATCACTACAGCATTTGACATACTAGATTAAGCACTTATTTTTTTTCCACAGCTTCCCACAAACCCACACTGGGGAATGGCAGTGACAGGAGCCATTTGCCATCTAATGGCACAGGGGGGGTTTCCGCGAACACCATTTACCTAAATGCCATCTGCTCTCCCACACAGTCAGGAATGTTTTTCTTGTGTAAGAAGTTATCATGGATCTAGTTTATGTAACCCTCTGAGGCACGTTAAGCCCAAAGCCTAATTGTTTTTGAGATGAAGATGTATTGTTTAGACAGTCAGGGCCTAAAATTATGTGTTCTGAAGTCTAGTTGTGGTTAATTACCAAAATAGAAAAAGAAGTAAAAAGGAAATATTCTTCTCTTCTCTCCTGCCTTTGCCTCTGTCTGTACTCCCACAGTATGTTTGTGCTCTCTTGTTTATAGCCAATGTTGGCCTCACACTGGGTTGTCCCAAGAAGCATTAATAATTTCAAAGCACCCTGTTCTTCTGTGTATTCCTCACCCTTGCTAGAAGAGTGTTATTAATCACCTAACAATCCCATGTCTCCAAACTGAAAAGCCTATCGCTTCTTCCAGAAGCATCTTCCCCAAGCCCCGTGGCTGAGCCTGCCCATTCTCCTTGTGTCTTCCTCCAGTGACCCCAGAATATGTACAAATTGTGCTGACTTTTGAAAAGAAATGACTGCAGGTGCCTGGCTCTGTTTATTCTGGCAAGGCTGAAAATAGCAACTGCTAACAAATATTTTGCCCTTCACAAGGCTTCTCACAGAGATGCAGCTGTTATCTCATCTAGTAAAAGTGCCAGCCCTAAGGGGAAAACAGACACTTAATTAGGTTAGGAAAAGCTTCAAAAAGGTGACTATCTAAAATTAGTACCCATGATGCTGTGTGGACTTAGATCCTTAAACCAAATCCTCACTTGTGCAGTAGGGAACAATTAAATCAAGCTTTTTGTTTCACGTACTTGACTCCCGTGGATTGATGGCTCTGTTTAATCATTAAAAGCAGCATGTAAGAGGCAAAAGTATGGCTCTTTCAAGGTGGACAGACCCCTGTGACATAATGTTAAGATTCTGGGGAATATATCACCCTCTGGATTCCTGAATTTATAAGCCTGCCAAGGCAAAAGTGCATCCACAGAGAGCCCACTGCAGGTTTTCCAGTAAGACCAACATGTTCTGCAGAACTTTGAGATTTTTGTCTGCAACCTGTGAAAATCCACACAACAAATGGTGGAACCTGTGACACCTGTTCCTCAGTAAACTTTAGCATCTTAACATGACAAGCCTCCTGTAATTAGGGATACGGTAGTTAGTGTCTAATTTGCAAGGAACAAATCCATGTCAGATTTAATTATTAATACACATTCCAAAATGTATTGGGCTTTGGACAAATAGCCTCCAGAGCGAGATAAGAAATTTTCTATTCTGAGCCTCTACCATCCATACCAAAAGGAAAAGTTGTTCAATCACATTGCCATTTTAATGAAATACCAATTAAAATAATACTAATACAGAACACAATTTGGTTTGGAAATTAAGCCACATGTGAGAGCTTCACCAAGGAATTTCTATCTCACAGTTCATTGCAACAATGTCTACAGGAAAAGCTCCAACAGAGAGACTAAGCAAAAGGTCACACCGGAACATTTATAATGGCTTAGTCTGAAGGATCACAAAGCTCCAGGTACAATCCATTAATCCATTTTTGCAACACCCCATCATCCTTTCTTATAGGTATCCAAGAAGAGAGACATAAATCATGGGCCTTCTGATTTCTTTTACATCTGCTCTGAAGGCTTGAAAGTTTGCCTCAAAAGTTTGTGAGGACAACCAGGGCAGTCTGTCAAGACTACGTTTCCCTGCTCACATATATGAAACTATTTTTAAAATTATGGACTACTACAGTCTGGTTAAGAGGCAAAAGGGATTAAGCCTGATTTTAAACACTTGAGGCTAAAGAATGTTAGATATTTAAACAGAAATACCTTCCTGGGATTTCATACGGGGCATGTCAGTTATATCTGTAGTTTCACAGAAGGACATAGACATGCACTTAATAACTTTCTGCAATTAAAAATAAATATGCTAAGTCTGCATCAATCCTTGAAAAAGCAGATGTAAAGGAGACTACAACCGAGAAGTTCTGGGTTGGTAAGGTATTATTTTTAACAGTTTTGACTATTAATGCATAAGTAGAGAGATTAGAAAGCCAAGAACCTGCGTCATATATGAAAAGACACCTCAACATTCAGCTCCAGCTTTGAATGTCACCCTGTTTTTCTTCAAACTTGCAGACTTCTGTGCCCCATTGTTCCTCAGGCAAATGCTTATTGTAATAAAGACAGAAATATTCCCTTGCCACTGCCCCACACAGTGTAAGGAAATAAAAGAAATCGCCTTCTTTTCTCTGGATACATTCCAGCCTCTGTACATTTTGATAGTTAAAACAACAATAAACATTCAGGTCCATCAATAAAATGAATCATTAAAATCCCACAGTTTCTCTTCTCTCACCAGGGAAAGAAAATCAGTCTGAAAACAAGCATTGTTATGGAAGATCCCAGGGTAAGTACAGCAGCTTCTCATCCAGATAATATTTCTATATATGCTCTGAGCCACGGTTCTGCTTTTTCCATGAAAAACATGCAATAGAAAATGCATGGACAAGCAGTCAGGGTCTGAGGCCATTGTACTACAGAAAGGTAATGTACATCACAGCTATCCCTTTTGTAACACTACAGCTCAGCCATCAGTCAGGAGGGCTGGAAGAAGCTATGGCTCAGAGCTTCCTCGGGCCAAAAGCAACACCCGTGGGCTGCTCTACAAACTCAGCTCATGCTGGATGATAGCTCATGGATTGAAGCTGTCTAGCTCAGTTTCTATTGCTCTCACAGAGACAACTCACAAGTGTTTCAGTTGCTCCAGCTTATTCTCTTTACTTCATTTCACAATGCTGTGATTCATGACTGGATGGTATCCAGAGTTTTCACTTGTAAGGCAGTACAAAATCAGGAGCAAGGGCTGTTCCAGGGGTCCTGACTGGCCTGGCTGCCAGGCACACTGAGCCCACCCTAACAGCTCTGTTTAAGAGCAATGACAAAGCTCCAAGCGTGGTCCATGCTGAGCACACAAGGGGAAATAATTCCAATACTTCATGAAACTCATACAGCTGCAAAGGACAGACAGGTCCTGATGTTGTAACTCCTCAGGGAGCTAGGCAGGACAGGTCTATTCCAGTTTTCAAGGATATACCTTGAAGAGGTCACCATGTCACAGAATTTGAGAAATTCAATAGTAAATAATAAGTCAAAATCACTCACATTTATTTCTGTTGAGGGCAGGGAGGTGTGGAAAGTAAGTAAAGGGAGAGCTTAGAATGTTATGTAAAAAGTAATCACTGCTAGATCTTGTCTGTAAAATATACATTGCTGAGGTCAACTGACAACCTCTGTCACAAACCTTACTAAGCCTTTTCCTAAAACCATATCAAGTTTCAGACTTCACAGTGAGACCAGCTGGGCTGTGCCTGATTTCTACTTTTTGGCACAATTACTGGATAGTTTCAGTTATCAGATGCCAACTAATTATTCTTTCAAGATAAAAGGTAACATGGATCATAACTATTCATGTTGCAAAAGTACAGGAGTGGCTGGAGTTACACTGGGGAGCAGTCTGACCCACCATCTTCCAGCCTTAAATTACTTACATGAGGAAATTTACCGGTTTTATATTTTACTTTTACAGGTCATTAAATACCAATGTAATTGCCATGCTGTTTCATTTCCAGAACATGAATTCTAATTAATAACATTGCAGTAAGTTAATTTAATATGATAATAGCTTCAGAATAGCTTAATTGTTGTCATTATAGAGCACCTGCAGGTGTTCAGCCAATCAGCTCATTCATTATCTGACCATTCTCATATATCCATACATACAGAAAACTTTGCCTGCAGGAAGGGTAATGAAAGGTTTCAAGCATTGCTACTGGAAAAAGCTTTGCCTTTTCTAAGGACGAAAGGTCTAAGGAGAAGGAGCTGGTTATAGCTATGTGGAAGAAATTTTTTTGACATCACTGACATTTTAGGAAATGGAACTATCTCTCAATGTCTGTGACCAGAATGTGCTGTCCTATGCTGCCTTCCACCTGCTCCGATATTGTAATAGTTTAAATTCAGCCTCATGCTGTAAATGCCCACAAGCACTCTATTAGTCAACACTGGGCCATTTCTACATCATTTCAAGCAAATTCTCATGTGGACATGATTGGGAATAACCAGATGGCACTATTCTTGATCCACTTAATGGTGCTTGTCTAGAGGAAAAAACGCATTGTTTCTGGAGACCTAGAGGAAGGTGAGAAATTGATAACTACACTTCATCATTTCAATCCCTCTCATCTGGCAGGGGACACTGCTCAGGAAAGGCACACTGCAGTCAAAGGCATGCTCTCAGCTGCAGCCTAGCACATGTCCCCACCTTATCCTATAATCCAGTGAAACCCTTTTTTTAAGGTATTACAGCAATGTCAGAATAGTTGAACTACTGGCCTCAAATTTTTTCAGTCTTTGGCTTCCTAAAGACCGACATTTTCTTTATGATTTGTATACCTCCAAGTGCACCCTTAGAACTAAAAAAAGACAATAAATATGAAGGGCATAAATTTCATGGAAGTAAAATACTATTTCCAATATGAAGGTAAGGAAACAGAGGCAAACAGAAAGTGACTTTTCATGGTCACTGTAGTTAAGAAATAACATATGCAACAACCTGGAATCAAAGAAAAATTGAGGTGAGCCTGGAGCTTGTCTTGTTCAACACCCCACTCACTGTACAGACACCTTCAAAGTGATGGCAGGTTGCTTAGGGCCTTGTCCAGTCAAACGCTGTATACCTCCAAGGATGGAGACCCTCTACCTTCTCTGGGTGATGTGTCTCCGTGCTGCATCCCCCTGGTTGTGACATTTTTGTCCCTGTACCGAGTTGTTGTTTGTCTCATTGCAGTGTGTGACTGAAGCCACTTCATGCCTGTCACCATGCACCTCTGGGAAGAGCCTAGCTCCATTCTGCAGCCCTCCTAGCTGGAGGCAGCTATCAGATCTCCCTGAGTTTCCTCCAGGCTGAACAGACCAAGTCCCTCCATCTCACCATGCACTGAAATTGTTTCCATTCAGAAGCGAGTGTGCTTTTATTCTTGGCTAGAGCGACACAGATTTGCCTGTCCTTGTTTCCACATCAGAGCTGGTAGTTTTTCAGGACTGGCATGCAAGGCTGTACTTTGCTTTCCTAAATTAGAGACTCTGTGCTGGTAGGAAGCCAGCAGGAGATGCTTCCTCTTTGGTGAGTAAGACAGTGCCAATCAGCCTACAAGTAGTACCAGGCCTCTGTGTGAACAAGTGGCTCCTGGCAAGTGTAGGTCCTGGGGCTTCTCTTGTTCCCAAATGCTGTCTTTCCCCAAAACGCTGCAGGCCCCAGCTCTTTTCTCTGCTTGGAAATCTGCCTGCAGTTAGTGCTGCCTGAGCTGTCTCTGTCATAATGACTCAAATAGATGTAACCTTGTTTCCAAAGCATGCTGCAGTTATGTGAAGCATAAAAGGACTGTTCATCTCTTTATGAAAGGCAATGGGAGTTCTTTACAATTTATTCAGGTTCTTACTCTGCAAGTTAAAACTTACAACATTAATAGAAGCTCTACTCTGACAGCCTTTAAAAAAGGAGGACAGATGACCTTTGTGGCATGCGCTTTAAGTTTCTGTAGCACAAGAAACATTACAGCATTATTTTTAGGAGAGAAGAGAGAAATTCCTGGCAAGGAGCAAGACTAAGTAAAACAAGCTGAATATGCCCTGCAACATTCTCTCCTCAGCAGCAGAGATCTGATTTGTTCAAATACAGCAAAGTAAGAGTAGAATTCAGCAAAGGATAGACCCTTAATTCACAGCTAGGTAAATGTGCCCTTTATTCTGCTTCTGTACAGATCATCCTATATATTTGACACCCAGGTTCACTAAGTCCAAGGACCATTGTGCAGCAGAACTATAAAAGAACATTCATTCTGATTTAGTTTTGCAATTAATCTGAGGTCCTTGTATCTAATTCAAGGCCATCTCAAGTCTCTAAGCTTTTAGAGAGTTATTCCTATTTTAGTACCAGCATGTGTTAAAGAAAATATTGGCCGCTTTTCCTGGAGCTGGATTTGTGCAATGCTTACATATAAAATTAATCCCACTGAGACCCCCGTAGCTGCTTTGATTGCAGAAAGTCAAACGTTCCCATCTACTATGCAGCGAGGAAAGGAGCAAAGGGCTCTGTGAACTGGAAGAAAGGACAAGACAAAAGCACAGATGAGATGGGAGAGAGCTTTGCCCCCTATTCCTGCTGAGTTTGCAGAATCTCTTCCATATTAACATTGCAAAATTTGGTATCTGCAAGGTTCAGAGGTGCCAGTGGCCAGTCCCTGGAAAGGGCATAACCCTTGATGACCAGCACATTTTTTAGTCAAAGTCAATGCTCCTTGCACCAATGGTAGCAGCCCCTCAGTGCGGCTGCAGTTGCTGACTGCAGCACAGAGCAGCAGCAAAGCACTAGCAGGAGGGATTTTTAGGGCAGGGCTACCACTTATTGGGAGAATGAGCAACAGCAAACCAGTGTTGCTGCCATGATGGAAAAACTGCCCTACTGAGTGCAGCTGGAACAGAGCCCTGGAGCTGAGGAGAGCCTGTGCTGGTTGACATGGCTGTGGGGAGGTGAAGTCTCCTGAGTAGCCTCATTGTACATTGCGGACCTCAGTCTTTCATTTCTTGCTGCAGGGAAGTCTCAGATCTGCAATGTGCACAGGCTATTTGTGGAAGGCTCTCTGTATCTCTTACACTATCACAAACCTCTTCCCTCTCCAGGCAAGTGCTTTGGGTTTACATCAGTTTGCAGAGCATACCAGATAGTTACTCCTTTCTATCAAAGGTAGAAAGATAGGAGGCATTTCACGAAGATGAGCAGGAACTAGCACAGAAGCAGAGAAATGAGTCCTCACATTTTCACAGGTGCTAAAGTCTGACCAGCTTTTGGCTGACAGCTAGGAAAAAAATGAGAGAGATGTGCTTTCTTTGCCTCCTTTTGCTTCTGGGAAAGGTCTTTAAAGATCTAACTTTAATGAGATTGGGAAATAGAAGAAAAGAGACAAGGGAGGTAGAAAAAAGATGACCCCAAACTGTTCACACTCTCATCTGTGATCCATTCCAACTCACCCACCTGACCTGCAGATGACCCCTTCCAGGAAGGGAGAAAAAATCCCTGTAAGGGTAATTTTTGTCTAAATAGAGAATGCTCGGTCATCTACAGCTTCCTCCCTTACTGTGGGAGAGGTTGAAATCCAGAATGGAAACAGGAGGCCTATCATGGCAGGGATGGCAAACAGGGTAAGTTACCTGCTACTGAAACAAGTGGTGTCTCAAAATGAAAGGAAAAAAAAGAAACATAGGGGAAAAAAAGAGTAAGAGAATCAGCCAGATCAGACATGAACACAAGAGTCATTACTTCTCCGAGAAGTTACCTCTGTGCTGTGTGCTATCTCAGTAATGTCTGATCTATCTCAAGGGGAAAGAAGAAGTGTTAGCATACAAACAAGAACAAAATGTTGAAGCTTTGTGTGAGAGAAATCAGAAACTTGGGAGACTTTTGTGCCAATCCACAGTAGTGACAGTCCTTTGCAACTGCCCTGTTTGACATCAGTCCCTAGGTGTGGTCTGTCCTGTGCATGTTCACCACTTGCTAGCTGATCATGAAGGGTGTCAGGCTGACAGCCAGACAGATGTACCTCCACTGTAGTGGCCTTTGGGAAATGGCTGGAGCCGGAAGGAAATGCATTGAAGTGGAACAGCTTCTTTTATTTCATTTAAAAAAAAAATCAGGAGGTGTTTCCCTTTACCTGCCTTTCCTGGATCTAGGAGGAAAGAAAGGTAAAATAAAATCTGGTTCAAAAGGATAACAAATTCTCAGCTCCAGTGAATTATCACTACCATAATTATTTTTACTTAATGATGCATCTCAAAGGAACTACTAAGTGTGCACATTATTTCTGTTAGTGCATATTACTGCATGTTAGGAAGTAGAGAAGAATCTAACCAGTCTTCCTTAAATTTAGAAGTTTTATATTTAGGAAACTTTGTAATACTCTGAGCTTACACACGCAAGCTATAACATTTATTGTACCGTACTGTACTTTGCTTCATCTCAACACAGTTCTGCAACAGTCAGCAAAGAATCTATTCAGAGATCTTCCCTGTTACAAATTTTCCAAAGGAAATTAACTTTCCAGGGTCATTTAAAAAATATACTATATTCCAAGCTGCTAGAGGACTTTTTAATTTGAACTAATTTCACTCTTTGTTCTCCAGCAGGCAACCCACTTGCAAAGAGTATTTCCAAGGCTGGTTATTCACAGGCAAGATCCCAGCAACACTGCAGAACCCACCACTGCAGATGTGTGATGCTGAAGCAGGTCCCCAGCAGACTGACCTAACCTCCATAAACATGTCATGAAAAGCTAACTACTTCCATCCCCCATCTAGCAGTTTGCACATAGAGGGAACATTAACCTTGAAGGCTTTCCATTTTATTCTTTGGGAATATTTGAGCAATTCCAATTTGCAGCAACAATTAAGTGACTATGGAAAGATATGAACATAACTTGAGTAATCGGCTCAAGTGCTAAGAGTATTTTTTTCTCATTCTGCAGCCAATTCTCAGACCCCTTTAGCAGATGAAAATACAAATGTCCCTTGGGATTTTGAATTATACCATGTCACAGATTCAGCTAAAAACGCCTTAGCTGCTGGACTACAATGTCATACAAAGCACAGGCCAATTCCCTGAACCACTGCTCAACCCTTAGACAGGCCATTTCTCTTTCTAACCATGATAACTGACTGTGGGTAGTGAGTGAATCGAGTGGAGAGTGGCCAACACTGTGTCATGGCAGCGAGAAAAGCTAAATCTGTTCATCCTAGGGCTGAATTTGTCCCTTTCTTCTATCAGCCAAGGATGACAGATGAAATACTGTGTTAACCTGATGTAATTAAAAGATAGACCTGGGGGGAGACAGTACAAGTGACAGCTGTCAAAACACAGTTCAGGCACAATATTTAAGCGTCTCTTATCAGTGTTTATTCATTCAAAGGTTGTACTAACAGGGAAGAGCTGTGTACAGCTGCACATGCATGTCTGTACTTGGGAAGACAAGCAGCCCTCACAGGCTTCTCATGGAGCTGTGGAACACTGGTGCTGGTTGCTAACCACACCAGCTCAGGACTTTGTATCTAAGCCTACCTCTAGACAGTGTTTTATGTTTGCAGTGTAATGCATCATAGAACTGGATCCCAGAGATTCCTTGCTTGGCAATCCTGTTTCTCCATCCCAGTGATCCCCCATCGGCTTAACTCAGCAGAAATTGTCCCTCAGGATACCCTCAGCTTAGACAATTTCTGGTTTGACAGTGCTGCCTTCGTAATTAAATAAAAGTACTACAAATGAAGAGTGTTGGCTAGATTTTACTCTCTGCAGCAGGATGGTCACGGAAACCACTGCCCTGTCTTACAATGGTAGCTTGGCTGATTCCTTGGCAGCCTTCAATTGACAGGATTCATCCCAGTGTCTTTGAGTACAGTTTCTTAAGGAGTTTCTGCAGGATTCGATCCAAATTGAAATTCTAGTGTCTGAGCCACTTGTCTGGCTTGAGTCACAGGGAATGCGTCAAGGTACCCTATACAGCCCAATATAGGGAAGTTATACGTGATCCACTTGCAAACTGCACATGGCTCAGCAACCACAGGTTTGCCATTCCTGTTACAGCACTACTCTGTCACAAAAAAGTCAAAGGTCACCCTTCGATGGATGAAGCTAAATGCTATGCTAAGCCATATAAATACAGTAAAAGAAATTCATGAAACTTCTACTCCACTAAGTGCTGGTAAGGCATGGTCTGGATTACTGCATCCAATTTTGGCAGCCGACTTCAAGGAAGAGATCTAGACAAAATGTGCAGGAGGGTATGATCAAAAGGATAGGAGAGATTTAATCTGGAAAAGAGAAGGCAGAGGGGAAACTGTAAGCTTCATGCACATGAAATGCTACTGCAAAGCAGGGAACTGACTCTTCCTAATGCCTGTTGCAATAGGGCAGAATTAATGGCTTCAATTGCACAAGGGACATGCAAATCTGACTTTAGGAAAGCTTTCTAGTGGGCAGGTTAGTTTAGCTCTCAAAGACTGTCTGGGAAGGATATGGAGTCTCCATCAGTGGAGGTTTCTATGAAGAGAATCATCTGGTCAGAAGAGTTAGGAGGAGTAGATTCAGGGAGCTCTCATCATTCTCTTCTGATCCTATTTTTAAAGTCCTTGAAAAGATTTTTTTTGGTTTGGTTTAGCTGCAACTGTCTGTTTCAGACTCCAGCTGGCAGGGATGACAGTTGAGAAAAGGTATGGGTAAAACACCTCAAAATGGATGTTTCTACATTTGTTTTGCATACTACTGTGATCACTGAAATTCCCCAAACTTTAATGGTTAATCCATCAAAACAGTGCTTTTTTGTTTCAAAACCTGTGAGTCTGGAGTGGAAGAAGGGAAGGATGTTAGGCATAACGAAACCTTAATCCTAGAAGCTCCTGAGTGGTTTCCCTTTGATTCTATGATCACAGTAAGGTTTAGACACACATACATGCACAGAAGTATGATATAGAAGGAATTAATGATATGCTTTTATAGCACAGAAGGTTTATTTGAGCACACAAAATTCATGGTTTTCCTCACAAAGATCTCATTTCCATAACCCTTGCTCATGCAAGGTAATCCCTTTAAAACTGAAGGTACAGAACCCACGAAGGAAACAGCACAGCTTATCAGAACAGGAGTGACAACTGTGAGATTTGCAGGGCCAAGGCACCAGTTCATACCAGCAAACTACTACTCTTGCATGACATCCTTGTAACTACTGGCAGCTGGAAAAAGGAAGATGCTATCTGAGATGAAAATCAGAGATTAGGCAAAATTATTTGCTTGCTGCCAATGAAAACACCATCACAGGAGGCCAGATTTTTAAAAAGAACATGTGTCAATATGCGGATATGCATGTCTTATCTTTTAACACTGAGTGTTCCCTGATGCTGTATGTAATTTAAAGATCTGTTGCCATCAATAACTTATGTATCCAATCTTGCTTGTGCTCCATTGTTACATTTTATTGTCCCAATTTTCAAGGACAATTTAACATTTTGATCCATATTTTTTTAAGGGAAGCCCTTGCTGTACTTTTCCTGTAGTATTTTATTTTCCTTTGAACTTTTGAACTACGAATAGATTTTAGGTTACCATATTTAATGTATATATCAAGACAAAGTCTCCTCTGAACCTTCCTCCTCATCCCTTTCCCATACCTCTTCCCCTAGGATTCACATTAGATTTCAGGATTTAAATTTTTGTACTTGACAATACAAAGTGAGTCACTCTTTGGAAACTCTTCCTGCAGTTGTATAGGAGTTTCAGTGACAGCATGATGTGCCTTCACAAGGCATGGACCAGAGGAATCTATTTCATGGTTCCCATTTGCCCATGCAGCACACATTTCAGTACACACTGCACACTGAGCAGGGGATCTACTGGTCTTAAAGTACCGTTCCCACTTACAGCTGTGGCCATTAAATGAAATTAGCAGGTGGCAAGAAGTTCAAAGCAAACGAGAGACACTTGATGATACAATATGTGGTTAAGCTGCAAAATATCTCAGCACAGAAATACAGGTAAAAATGTATGTATGTTCAAAAAAGGGCAGATTCACAATGAAAAATCTGTTAGGACTCCTGAGTACAAAGGTACTGTCACTGTCTTAGGGAGTCCCTGAGCTAAAAATTTCTGGATCTTAGGGGAATATTCTGGGGAGGGATCACGACAGCCTTGCTCTGTTCTCACACTCCTCTCCAGACTTTGCCATTTGGCTGTCACTGATGACAGGATGGTGATTAGGTGAACCTTTCTTCTGACCTTGGGTGGGTCACTTTCTTACACAGAATTCCCTGGAGGTGACACTGGCTGGACTCCGCCCCATACGTTCTAGTTTCACAGTGGCAGATGACTCTCAGCTATATAGTGCAGACCCCAGAACATCTCAGGTAACCAAGCATAGGACCTATCCTTGCTGAGAGCGCAGCCTCTCACTTGCCGGCAGAACAGAGCCGCATCTTCCTTGGAGACCCCCACAACACTGCATCCAGCCAGTCTCAGGAGCCATGGCTGTGCTGAGTGGCTTCATCTGGCATAGGGGTCCTGGAGCAGCAGGGACACCAGAACGGGAGATACCTTGGCAGGGGACACTGCTCAGGAAAGGCACACTGCAGTCAAAGGCATGCTCTCAGCTGCAGCCTAGCACATGTCCCCACCTTATCCTATAATCCAGTGTGATCATTGTGGGGCCCCTGAGGTCCAGAATCTGTGCCTCGGTTTCTCCTGAAAGTAATGTAGACACAAATAATTAGTGATATCACCTCTACAGCTTGATATATTTTCAAAGACACTCAGAAAACAAACAAAACCCCCTTGTTATAGCAACTACCCTGTTGCTAACCCAAAGCTGAGGCTGTTGGAATTTGTGGTCCTGGGTATTTTGCTCTGGTTCTAGAAATGCTGTGTTTCCTATTGATACCAACTACATCCCTTCATTCAAAGTCATGCAGTGACCAAGCATGGTGGGTAGAAAGAATCAAGAGAAGGTCTCTATGAAGGAAACCAGCAAACCATTCCTTCAGCAAGCTGCAAAAGGCATGCCTCACACAGTGTGACTGCAGATAGATAGACAGACAGACAGACAGACAGACAGACAGGTCTCTCCAGATCTGTTTAAAACACAGTGCAGAGAAAAATCTAGTCCTCTCAATTAGACAGCTTCTCACCCTGCTGGCGCTTGTTTTTTGCTCTCCTGCCTCCTCCTCTCTCTCATAGAATGAACACTGTGGAACAAGAAGTGAAGCCAATGCAAATATAACTTAGACATAAGAGTTTGACATAGCAGAGTTGAAAGCGAGGCTCACAAATTCACAAGCACACACCTACCAGATTTTCAAAAGCACCATTGGAATGAGTGCTGCCTCAGCCTATGAACAAGGAACACTCACACACCACCAGTTACAAGTCCGGCCTTGGGATGAGGAACTTGGTCCCCACCGCTGGGTCTACACTGCATCACTTCCTTGGGTGATCAGCGGAGAGTAGGCACCAACCTCACAAGCTCTTACTAGAGAACATATATAAGCCCCAAACTGTTAACTCCAGAAATGAAAGTCAGTGTGAGTAGTTAAAGAAAGCCTCTGTTCAAAGTCCATGACATAAGTTGCCTTTATCACGTTAAGGGAATTCATTAGTCATATTATTCTGGGGATACTGTGTCAGGTTGTGTTCAGCCTCAGAGCCCTGAGCCCTAGTCAAAGTATGCTATTTGGAAAAGCTAATTTCAAACCACTTCCTAAAGAACAAACTCTTATTTGTGCATATTTGCCCAAACAGACTTAAAATGAATTCCCAAGTCTTTGCAGACTTCACACAATTCATCAATTTCTCATGATCAGTCTGGGGAGGCTCAGAGGAAGGCTCATGGTACTTTCATGTTTTCTCATTAAAAAACACCCATTGGTACATTAATAAGACAAGAGCATCTCAGCAGGACACATAGCTATGTGACATTTCAAGGCTTTTGAAGAAAATGCACAGAAAGGAAGTGAATCCCAGCAGCTACACCCAGCAAGAAAACAAGTAAATGAGCTTTTGGGGCAGAGAACAAAGAGGTAGGGAGCCAGGAATGGATAAACAAAGTGGAGATATAACAGAAAAAGGGAGATCATTCTGCCTGGCAGCATCATTAGTACCAACAGACTTGAAAGAATGAAAGACTTCACAGGTCAAACTATTCTGATGTGCCCACTTCACTTAGCTATGGTAAAAGACACCAAAAAAATGCTGTCCTGTTCCTTCCAGTTTATCACCCCCTATACTGAGCCCCATCCTGAAAGGGCTAAACAAACTGGACACATTTATTAAGCGTATGCATTACACCCTGTTTATTTTTCAAGTTTTCCCCTTAGAGTAGTCCGGCAGAGCAAGACAAAGGTGGAGGAAACTATGTCTCAAGACAGGACGCTAGGAACCAGTACTCCTAGATTTATTTACAGTAAAACTAACATATCTCAATTTTTTTTTGCAGACATGCTTCTCTATTTGGGCCTCTCCATCTTCACGTGATTACCCTTCCCCTTCTTTCAAACAAGCTTCATCTGAGACCACGCAAATCATGCCTTCACAGCTATCAGCAGTAAATCCCCTCCTTTGATGCCGCTGCCACATTGACCAGCACTTCTCCGCTGGGAGCAGCCGTTAAGCCCCACAGACTGAGGGAGTGACAAGCAGCTGCAAATACTGGCTACAGCTCTAAACACTGGCTCCCCTGCTCTGGAGCATGAGCAGCTGCTGGCAGCAAAAGCAAATAAATGCATGCTTTCCAGAAATACTCACCAGTGGTGAGAAATTGTTCTTTAAAAGTAGATTCAACTGTTCAAGATTGCCTTTCTGCGAACCATATAGTTGGAGAAATACAGGTTTAGAGTGAACCTGGCCTGACATGTTCCCCTCCACACTGAACCTGCTTCACCTTTATCAGAAGGGTATCTCCCTTTAGTGAGAGGAAAGCAAAAGCCTCTTATGTACTCACTTCAATAGTTTTCACTTACTCTGGTGCGTTTGACAGCTATCCTTCCAAGTAGTCTCCATATTTTGTTAACATCCTGAGCATATTAATCCCATTTTAGTTTGCTGAACTCTTCCTATATTATTCCTATATCTAAATTAAGTTGGAGGAAAATAAATACTGTCTTTTTTTCCTGCATGACATTAAGAAACAAAGGGGATTTTTAATACTAAATGCTTCAAGTTGACCCTTTGGTATTAAACTGCAAATAAACTTTCAGTAAGAACTCCCACAAATCCAGTATTATATTTGCAAGAGAACTGCTGACAGTCATTGACCAACAATTTACAGTATGTTAGGTGGCTAGACCAGAAGTACAGATAATAAAGTAAGCATATTTCCTGACAACTATAATCTGTAAAAAGAATTGTTTGGGTAGCATCTAAGCTTGTTTTCTTCAGATGCACAATCAGAAAATTCTATTTCCTGAGCCAACTCTTGGAGAAAAAGTATTCACATTTTTCTTCTTCAAAGTTATGCTAATAAGGGGATGTTATTATTATACAGTGTTCTAACAAGATTCTGATTTGCTGGACTCTCACCAGAAATGGTCTATAGATACCAAATATGCCACTGGTTTTGATAAGTAATCAAACTAAAAAGTTCACCGAATTATTTTTTCATTAAAAAATAAGTTACTTTTGTGACAGTTTAAGGAAGCTGACAGTCCATTCTTACTCAACGAGGACAATATGAGCAGCCCCTACACCTCTGGCTAATGGCAATTACCCTGGGAAGTGCTTCTTTTCCTAAGCAGAGAGACTGCATGAAGAAATCGTCTACAAGGGCGCCAGGCTGTGGAGGAACTTTTGGTAGTTTGTTAGTAGTTTGGTAGTTTGGACATCTGAGCTAACACTTCCAAATTGTTTCCCATCCAGCACTAAATGGCATTATTTGGATAATACATTGGAATCCACACCTATTGTTCTTCCAGTGGTTTGAGCTTTTTTAATTTCCCCCTTCAGACACTGAAAGCAGCCATTGCTTCCTGTGAGAAGCCACACCAAATACCCATCACTCAAATACCCTTGATTTATCCTTCTGGCAATTTGAAACGGCTGCAGAGATATAATGAAGCTGGTTAAAAACAAGGAAGGCAAACACTGCACAATAGCAGACAACCTGCTGCAGAGTAGCACCTCTGGGAGGAGCTCCATTATGTCAATGCTAGGAGCTGAAATAGGAGTATGGTGCTGTCCCAGAGAGATAACACATCAAACAGCAAGAATTAAAATTAGGCACAAAAATACATTGGTCTCAACTGCTGTTCGCTGAGAGAACTGCCTCCCACTAAACCGTGCTCTTCTAAAAGAAATGTTTTATGGTTATTTCCCTATCTTTGTTCTTTGTTTTATTTTTTAACTGTTGAAGCTTGCATTATCCACCATGGCTTTCAAGAGCCATCTAGTTTACATTTTGAGGCAGGCTTTCTATGTATACGTCTGTCCTCCACATATCTTTCCAATGTTTTGGACAATTTAAACAAAATTTGACAGACATGCTAATAAACAAAACAAAACAGGCCACTGGGTAAGGGAGGAAGACCACCAAGAGCGCAATGACTGAGGGAAAGGATGTCAGGCAATCTGACATGTTAATGGACACCAAGGAAGGCACATGGGAAAGTGAGACATTCCCAGTGCTCCAATCATGGGAAAGTCCTGCATGCTGCAATTGCAGTTCAATGACAAGAAACAAATCCAGTGGAACCAGACCTCAGTTTATGGTCACTGGATAGTCACTGTGCTACTGAGGACACATAGAAGAAGCTTCCACATAAACACTCTCACTGAGTCTCTTGATCACTGCTTGAAGCTTGGAGACAACCTGCCAGTAGCACCAGCAGAAAGGGAGGCCACAAGGTTATGCTATTCTCCCAGCCTCCCCTCTTCTCTGCTTTTCCCCTCACTCCTCCTTATGCTGTTCCCTGGGAGTCTTTGGGAGGGTCTGTGCTGCCCAAATTTTACACCATATAAAGTTCACTCTTCTCCCAGGTGTGTTGTACCACAGTTGCACTACTGCTTTTTTTTCTTTAATCACAGAATCATAGAATGGTTTGGGTTGGAAGGGACCACAAAGATTATCTATTTCCAACCCCTCTGCCATAGCAGAGACACTTCCCACTAGACTGGTCTGCTCAAGGCCCCATCCAACTTGGCCTTGAACATACCCAGTGATGGAGCATCCACAATCCCCCTGGGTACAATATTTTTAAAGTAAATATTCATGTTAATATTAAATACTAGATATTCAATATCCGGTCAGACTCCTTGCAGGCAAAGACTTTACTACATCATATGGGATGTTGCTTCATAGTTCTCTGCTGCCCTGTTGAGCTCACCAGTCTGTCAAAATGGAAAATCCCTGTGGACCCAGAACAGAAAATTGGAGCACCTCTACATCCTCTGAGTATGTGAGATGAAAAATCAAAACATGAGATGTGTCCTGCAGTCCCAAAATGAACAGAAATGTTTTTCTTCATTCTCAGAACCTCCATTAAAGGAAATTACTGCAATTGTCTCAATATAAACAAGCAGTTCTATGGGCAGCAAAGCTAATCAAGCCTTCTTTACTATGAGCTGTGTTGTGTGTTTGGATATGCTGATACTTAATAGCATGGCAGAGCTGCTTATATAATCTATTACCATTAGGGCATTATACTGTTTTTTTCCTATGTGTATTCTCTGGTGTCTAAAACAGCACAAATCTGTACTGCAGGTTTGTTTTCCTCATGGAGACAGTAATAAGGGCTCTCTCTCCCCTCCTCCTTGGCTTCCTGCTGAAGCTTGTAGGATTATAACACCTCTGAGGGCAATGCCCTCCTGCCAATCTGCATGAACTTTTGGAGATGCTCAAAAGTTGTTCACTGGGCAGGCGGGCAAGATCCCAAAAATCTTCTTGACTTAAAAAAAAAGCTGTAAGAATACAACAGTGTTCATTTTTGCAGCTTCCTTGAGAGGCAGAAGATACTCTTGTCCCCCTTTGCACTGCACTGAGACAGTTCTCTTCACTGAACTTTCTCCAGAATGAAGAGGAAGGGAGAAAGTATACAATAAAGGTGTAAGCAGCACCAGAAACATTTTCAGTATTCATTTTGATAAACTGGGATGACACAGCATTTTTGTTCCCAGATGAGAAAACTCACTATAGTTTTTTCTACAGCCACAGCGTCAGTGGGATTTGTGGTTGTGCTTTGTGGCTGCTGAAATAGCAAGGGGCCAGAATTGGACATTCAGGACAACCAGCCTCTATTAACAGGAATGAACTCAAAACCAAGTGTAGCTGGCTGCGAGCAGTGCTCTGTGGAGCTGGCCTTTGAAGAGCTCTGGTGAAAGACAGGGGATTAACTGCTGAGCTCTGGGTGCTTAAAAGAATTGGGGGGCTAGTCCTAACCATTTTTGTTCTGAAGAGCTAATGGTTTGGTTTATGAGTCCTGACCGGTCATGAGCAATAGTATTACTTTAACTTGTGGTTTCTATGACAAAAATCAGACCTCTCAAGGTAGTCAGGGTGCATGTCCACATGCAAGCTGGGAGCAGAGGGCAGAGATGCCGGAGAGAGAGCACAAACCTCACGTGCTCTGTATCCAGATGCAGTGCAAAACCAGCAGCATTGCAAGATACCTTTCTGCAACTTAAGAAACTTCTTGTGATACAAAGAAGGTGCCGTCTCTCCCTTCCAGAGCTATAATCTGCACGTGGGCATGCACAGAGCAGACAATACCAGCTCAGGTCATTTATAGCTTGGGAATCTCCATGCTATACTCCATTGCAACTGTAGAGATGCGTCCTCTGAGAACTGCAGAGCCTGAGATAGCACAGTGCAGGGAGAACAGCAGGACTATCGACCAAGGAAGACAATATCCTTAGGGTACAGCTGGGACCACTGGGAAGTCAGAGATGCGGGTAACCTCGGAACTACAACATATATCACTACACCCATGAAGGTGAATTGATGGTTTCCTCCTCTCCTGCATGATTGCTTCAGTCTTGAAGCGTGATTAAAAAATGAACTGAAGACAATGCTGAATAGGACTGAACTAAGAAGAAAGGCAAGAATCTCTTTGAGACCCTTTCTCTGAAGCCACTCATTCAAAATGTTCATAAGGAAAAGGTGACCTCTCTTTTTTTTTTTCATTACTCCACCACTAACTTCTGTGATCCTGTGCAGCCTGGGGAAGCTACCTTACAGAGCTTTCAGAAATAATGCATTTCCCTGTGTTGGGGACTTTTCCACAATGTTCTCCAAACCAAACTGATTGAAAAAACACTGGCTTTATAACACTCAAACAAAACCCCTGCTGTCATGAACCACCAGCAAGTTAGTCCAGAAACCACAATATTAAAGGTTTTATGCTACTATAGCCACTCACAAAAGTAGGAGAGATTACTCTGACAGGGAGTAAAGCGGTTAGCTAAAATTACAGCTAATAAAATCATTCCCTTCACAGATATTTTTCTGTGAGATGGAATAGATGTAACTAAAGCTGCTACAATAATGGATGCTTTGGTATCTTTAGATGATCAGTTCAGCCAAGGTCAGGTTCAGACTGCTTCTGGATCCTACCACAACTTCCTCTGAGCCCATTGAAATGATGGGGTTTTTTCTTGTGGATGGCATCTCTTCAGCTCAGCAGGCAGGACTGAAGCAGATGTCCAGAGAGTACAAGTAAAGGCAGGGGAGAGAGAGAAAACCTTAGGCACTATGAGACACATTCCTCTTGCAAAATTAAACAGTATTTTGATCTTTCTGGAGGTCCCTCTTGGACTGCTGAGATGTGAGACAGGTCACCATCAGACACAAGCCTATCTATGGGAAGGACACCACAGGAAATACTGTCCTCTTGCACCAGTACGATCTCATGCAGGAAACAAAGGTATCATAGAGCAGAATGTCCCCCACAGACATCCATTTCTATTGGGATGAAACATAGTTTCATTACTTCCCCTCATCATTGCAAATTATGCGTGCTGAAGTAATGGCCACACTTGCTTCAGTTTGTTACAGCCAGCTTAAAAAAAATATACTTTTACATTGGACAGAAGTGGATTCTGCCCAGGGAAGTGGTTGAGTCACCATCCCTGGAGATATTTAAAAGACATGGCACTTAAGGACATGGTTTAGTGGCAGACTTGACAGTATCAGGTTTAAAGCTGGACTTGATCTCAAAGGTCTTTTCCAACTTCTATGATTCCATGAAAGCTACAGTTACTGAAGGTGGAGCTAAACAACCTCTCCTGAATTAGAAGCATCTAATCCTTCCACAGTTGTACATAAAATTTTAGAGTTTTGGATTCAATTTCCCATTCAGTCACACCAAAAGTATCATCAGAGCACTCAGTGGAATTCACAGGACTCTCCACTAGTGCTAAGTAGTATAATAGTGCAGGGAGTCAGTCTCACATGGTCAAGTGCTGCTGACAGATAGTGATAAGAACATAGTGATCTGCCAGGTCTCACTGGAGATCCTGTGAGGACACAGGTGATCAAGATGAGCAGAGATCGCACTGAAAAAATCAGTGCTGCCTGAGAGAAAAACCACAACGGAGAGAGTTTCCATTCCTGCCAACACAGATTCCAGTGATATGCAATTTTAAAGGTGGTTTTTACTTTCTGGAAAAAGTGAACTTTGGAACTTTCTGCAGACCAGGACTGTACATTAACTACAAGTAAGTTGAAAACAGAAAACATTCACCTAGCCAGAGCAGACACCCTCACCCAACAATTCCCAAGTCACTTTAATAAGCTCCAGTCAAAACTAATTGTATGGAGACCTGCACAATCAGATTTTTAGGTCTTGGAAGTGATGGAAAATCCATCAAGATTGCTATGTCCTAGGAGCTAATTACCATCCTATTAAAAAATTTGACACTCTATTTCCAATATGAGTTGGCCCAGTTCCCCTAATACAGCTCATTAAAACTGCCCTACTATAAATGTTCCTGTGTGCATTAGGAGTGATTAAGTCAACTCAAGTCACCTGAATGGGTGAATTTGAGAACTCACCTTTTATTCTGGGAGACTTAATGAGTTATCTACATCACTCTTCTCTCATGTCTCTCTTCCTAAGTGCATTAACATCAGCACAGGATAAAGCAGCCCAGTAACAGGGGCACTAGTGCTGCGTAATGGCAGAAAGTGCTTCTCCATCCCTGCTCCAGACTCCCTTTGCTACACTGCCAAGGACTGTGCTAGCTACTCAGCCTTAGTGTAGAGGCAGGCGTACATGTTCAACCAATCACCCCTCAACCTCTGGCCTTTCTCCATCCTTTCTGAAGCTTGCTTTCTCAAGACACAGCCTTAACTGTAAGTGGAATCTAACTCTTTTTGCTTCTGAAACATGCAGCCTTTCATTTGGTGCACATAAATGCACCTAGGCCATAATGCAATACAGGCTGTCTCTTCATAAATAATCTAAATTGCTCAATTTTTATCATTCCACCAATTTCTATCATCTGTCAACTTCCATGTGACAGCCTTGTATTTTCTTCATAGTACTGACAAAAACTAATCCTCTAGATGAGGCATTAGTACTTTTGTAGCTTCAAAAAAATGTAAGCAAGACTTACACCTTTCCTGTACAAACGGTGGCTGGCAGCTCAAAGGAAATCAGTGTTTCTGTTGACACAGACTTGCCACAATTCCACAAAGATATCAAACAAAGCATAGGAAGCTGTTTCTCCATTCACTCCTCATAGTTTGTTTGAATTTATGAATTTTTTAAAGAAACAACTGTAGCCTCACAGTTTTTCCTTTGACTGAGGACGCTGCCAAAAATGATGTTTGGCAGCTAAAACCTGCAATAAGCATACAAAATTAGTAGCATATTCTAATTACAAAGAGTTTAAGTTTTGGAGCTATGTATTCTCTAGTATTTACTAGGACCGTAAGATACCTAGAAGAGAGGTAAGGGGAGAAGAATGTCTATCATCTTTATTATGGACTATGCCCTGAAATAGCTTTTCTGTAAGTACAGACCTTTCAAAATCACATGAGCTTATAAGAAAGAGAACTGTTACTATTTCTAATGTGGTTTTGTTGCTGTTGGATTTGGGGAGTTTGTTTGTTTTAATTAACCTACACTTAGCAAAAATCCTTTTGGCAGAAAGTTTCACAGGAAAGTCAAAGTTGGTCTTCTACAATCTATGTATTTTTATGATAGGAATGCAAATACAGGCATATAGAAATTATTATCTCTGCCAGTATTCTAAGTGTATCTTACCACCAATTCTCTTTTTCAAACTATGTTCTGTGACACATGAAGAAGACTTGAGAAGCAGATTGAAGTAGACTGATTATCCTTACAAAAAGCTTCACTGATTTGTGTTCTTGCATTTTTGCATTTCCCTCTCAATTTGAATGCTTCAAGCAGATTATTTTTCCAAAGTCTGTCTTTCTCCAGATAATTATTTCCCTTACCTGCCTCCTAAATAATTATTCTCCATTGTCAAGGACAGCACTTTTTTATAGACAGTTGTAGACTTTTTTTATCAGCTTAGCCACTCTATTCTCAGGTTCCTTCAGAACTGGACCAGTACTGTAGTTCCTGGTGACTTGTTGCTTTCCAGTTTTCCTGTGCACTCCAGCATGCATTCTTGTTCAACACACTCATACACTGGTGCAGCTTCAACGCAGAGCAGGAGGTAGCACAACAGTTCAGATGTCCCCTACTGCATGACCCCCGGTGCCCACTGTGTCAGGTTGGTAATGGCAAGGAGAGACAAAAGTTGGGAACAATCTTGTAGGGCCTCTGTCTGCCAAAATCTGTCCCTCCATGACACAGGACAAAATATAGATAAGAGAGGTTCTTCTAATTCTATGTGAATAAAAGGCAAGGAATAGAAAAAGAGGTTCTGCCATTCTGTCTGAACACAGTGAGCCAAACTTTCTTCTCAGTTTCTAGAGGCCACATTCTGCCTCTTATTTTTGGCTTTAGTGGGGCTGTAAAGTGCATAAGTTATTACCACGCATAAGAGAAGGAAGCAATTTTTAATCTGACTCTGTGTGAAAGGAATAAAAATTACACAAACACAAGCATTTAAGTGTTTTTGTAGACCAGAACCCCTGAAGACCTACCCTAGTGGAAGATTAAGGAGCAGAAACAAGGCTGAAAAGGAAGTCTGACACCAAAAATAGTTTGCATGGTTGTCTTCATTTCAGAGTGCACCACTGTGAAGACAGAGAGAAGTCAAAGAAACCAACTTTTCACACACAATTCTTCTGGGAGTCCACATACATCCAGTGCACCATAAACTGCAATTGTGGAATAAATGATAATTCATGGCTTTGTTCATTTTTAAACACAGGAAGTTCTCTCCACCTGTCCCCTCCCCCTGGCCTTGCTCCTGCTGTTGGCTGGGAGATATACTGGAGAAGCAATCGAACACAAGAAGCATCAAAGGAATAAGAAGTCAGAGTTCAGTGGCTCCTACAAGATAATCAGTGCATCACACTTGCTAGAGACTAAGATCAGAGAATAAAAAAACCCCAAGCCATAGTTTTGAAGTGGTAAGTAGTTCAGGGGAAGCTACTTTGTGGAGACTAAAAGCCAGTCGGAGAAACTTCCTCCCATGGGTTTTACTGCATGTGTTTGGGTTCAGCATCTTACTAAGAATCCTTTATGTCAATAACAACAAACAGTAAGATACATCTAAAATTTCAACAACAAAATTAAAGATTGCACTTAACAGTAAGGAAAATACAGCAATTCAGTAAGTTTTTAAAGTGTTTACATTAAGGGGCATTGAGCTTGTGCACTATTTTTAACCTCTTTAAATAAGTGCAATACTTAGGGATTATCCTGACAAAGCAGCAAAAGCCTCAATAACACCCACGGATTTCTTTTTAATTCTTCCTGATGTCCATAAATCTAAATTGAACAATGAGTGTTGTTCACCACTCTGTGATCTGTGCTGGATCCAGTCCAATTTATATGGCATCGTGAATTCCTGACACACTGTAACACATCATGTCATTTGCTGACTCATTCTGAAAAACCAATTAATCTTCTTAAATGCTGTCTGCTTTAGAGAAAAAGTGACAGAGGAAGGAGAATGTATATCATGATGAGGTTATTCAAGTATTGATGCCACCAGTACGAAAGAATGTGGTCAAAACATATTGTCTAATGCACAGATCTACATGGATGTGGACGTGCAGCTATGAAACTTGACAGGTTACAGACACTGTCACAGGGTTAAATCATTCTGTAAATCCAGGGAAATAACCTGAAATCTGCATTGCTGACTTAGTCCTGACCTGCAGATCACAGACTCTGTGCATTGAGTGTCTCAGCTAAGAAAATAAAACTCTTCATTAGAAAATGAACTTTCCTAATATTGACCTGGATAACCAAGACAAATTTAAAGAAACCTCTTATCCCAAGAGGAAGAAGGAACTGAATTTAATGCCTTTTCAGTGAGGAAAGATAAATGGAAGAGTGCTCTATGGCCTTGTGTGTGGTTTGTTCGTTATTTTGAGGATCAGCACCTACACTGTTACCACTAGAAAGTGGGGCAGATGTAAGAGGATGCAGGATCTGCAGGTTGAGCATTGCTAAGAGTATGATGTATGGAGTGGAGAGTACTGAAATTGTTTCCGTATTACACTTGATAGTATGATATGACTATTTGTGTTCTTTTCCTTAAACATTCATTTTCCACTCCAGTGAAACCCTCCAGCATTCTGAACTGTAATACTCCTAAGTAGATGATTATATTCAGCGAATTATGAAAGTTTTCTTCCACTGACAAGATAATCCTCATCAAATCAAACTGTCCTTATGGATTCCACAAGCCAACTTCGATGCCGTATTTAAGTCAGACTTCTTAAGGGGAACAGCAACCTTTCAATCTACTCACATTTACATCATGTGTCATCATAGAAAAGCAATTTGAGCCACACACTGCAAACAAGAATTAAATTAATTTAGGAATTTACTTAAACTGGTAAAGAATATTTTTTTAACTGCAATCAGACATCTGTTTTGATACTGACAACCATTCATTAGCCCTAGTGTTTGCCAACATAGTGCAGCAGATGTTATTTTCTTCTTGTATATTTTCACAAGATGCAGTCATTGTTTAAGCTACATTCTAAGAATTAAATGGAACTAGTTAAATTAAAAATGGAATGTTATTCTCCAATGTGAATGACACAATGAAGTGAGAAGAAATAATCAGTGTCCTGCAAATAGCTGCAAAATGGTTGTAATGTTAGCATTTGGCTGATCTTCATGCACAAGTGCAAATAAGAGTATATTGCAAATGCTTGTTATTGTGTCTGTGAACACTCTTTTATAAAGTAGATGTGTATAAGTAATGTACATTAGACAGAATAACACACATAAACGCACATGTAAACACAGCAAGGTATTTAAATTTTCAATTTTTGTCCAAGCCCATATATTTAGTGGGAAAGGATAAAATAACTTGAATATGCAGGAAATCTCTATCTTTTCTCAGTCTCTCTAAACTGAAATGCAGCCTGGTGTGCTAAGGAAACCTCCTGAAGTTCAGATAGTTTGCTTCCTATTTCTCTTCTGATACAAAAACTGGTGAGATGTAATGAAAAATGCTGTCCTCACACTATTTCGGCTTAACAACAAAGGATGGTAAACCTAGGTAAGATATCTCCCTAGATTTAAGTGGTTCATATATGTATCTGATAACAATCTGAAGTGCTGGATGCTCATTTGGACTGAATTTTAAATCCCTGAAGTTTCGTCTATCACCAGGTTACAGTCTGCAAGAACAAGAACACTATTTATATTTTCTTTTTCTTTTTCTTCTCTTTCTTTTTTTCTCAACTTTGCTACTTGTGAAAAGCCCAAAATTACTGTAATTGGAGACCAGACTGGATAAAAAGATGTTCTCTTTATCACCAGAAACACTGCCCTACCTTGTCCTCACAACAAAAATTGAGCCTGAAACTTAAAACCAGCTGCCAGATTCTGACTACTAACATGTTTTTCATCATTGCATTTAATAGAAACTTTATGGCCCAGTTTGAAACTCTGTTCAGCATTCAAGCAACACAGACTATGTAAAGAATTCTACAGCTAAGGACAAGATAAAGCCTGTAATTCAAGGTAATTTCTTTTATTAGACTGACAGGTTCAGCTTTTTTAAGAACTTCAATAAGCTTTTGGACATGTGATCCCTCCTTGGGGTATGAAATACATAATAGAAGCAGCCTCCTTAAGAACTATGTAATAACAGAGAAAATGGAGAACTGTGACAATTACAACAAAACACCACAAGACCATTGAAGGCACTAAATTTTGCTATTTGAAATTGAGACGACACAAGATAAAGGCTGTAGCCTAGTTAAACATGACATTTCTCTCCAAAGAGATCACAGAGACGCTGCTATTAGTCCTACGGTTAAAAGCACATGCCTAAAAGCCAGTTCATGTCCCAGGCTATTCTGTTACTATCTGTAAAACTGCAGTATCACCTTTCTACCTGTTCCACCACAGCAGGCTCTCACCAATTACCTTAATCTGCATAAATTGTGTATAGGACTTCAAAGGAAAAAAAATGTAAAGTACAAAGGATTGTATAATGAATAACACTTGAAAGAAAAGCAGAAAGAACATGCAGTGTTAAGCCCAAAATAGCCACAATTATCTGACCGTCAGGTTTTGCCTACAGCTAGAGTTCCGAACTAAACTTTGGAAGAAAACAGTGCAAGTTGAAATCATGGATGACATAACAGAATGGATTTGAAGATCGTTTCATTTATTGGGATCAGTGGGTCTTGCTGAAACTACCAGATCTGAGCCAGTGCAGGTGAGAAGAGGAGTGAGCACACTTCTGGTCTACAGAGCCCCTTCCCTCCAAAGGACAGCAAGCACATCACATAGAGTTTCCAGCCCTTGGGACAGCTTGAGTCTGAGGTGAAGCTCATCTCTTGTTTTGATTCCACTTGCCAGGAAGGATTGAGTTTCCATCAGCTTTAGTTAGGAGGCAGGAAGCAACAAAAAACCCCCCAGCAATAAAAATTAAAAAAAATGCAGGAGAGGGCAATAGTAGTCAAGAGACAACATAGTAAGTCAGTAGAAGGACAACATGCTGGATATACCTGTATGTGTGTGTCTGTGCCTCTGCAGTACTAGCACTTACCGTAAGACTTAGCTACATGCCAGAACTTGGCTTACTGTTGATCATGATCACTTCAGACATCAGCGACTGGCATTCTCAGAGGACATTTAGTATCACTGTTCAATAAGCATGATACCTAAATATCATAGAATCATAGAATGGTTCGGGCTGGAAGGGACCTTTAAAGGTCATCTTGTCCAACCCCCCTGCAGTGAGCATCTTCAACTAGATCAGGTTGCTCAGAGCCCTGTCGAACCTGACCTTGAGTGTTTCCAGGGATGGGGCCCCTCTCTGGGCAACCTGTGCCAGTGTTTCACCAACGTCATTGTAAAAAATTTCTTCCTTATATCTAGTCTGAATCTACCCCTCTTTAGTTTAAAATCACTACCCCTTGTCTTATCACAACAGGCCCTGCTAGGCCTCATGCTAAAAATATTGTCCCCATCTTTATAACTACAGGAAGGCTGCAGTAAGGTCTCCCAAGCCCCTTCTCTTCTCCAGGCTGAACAACCCCAACTCTCTCAGCCTGTCTTCATAGGAGAGGTGTTCCAGCCCTGCCACCATTTTCGTGGCCCTCCTCTGGACCAGCTCAAACAGGTCCATGTCCTTCTTGTGCTGAGGGCTCCAGAGCTGGACATAGTGCTCAAAGTGAGGTCTCACCAGGGCAGAATAGAGCAGCAGAATCACCCCCTTCAACCCGCTGGTCATGCTTCTTTTGATGCAGCCCAGGATACCATTGGCCTTCTGGGCTGTGAGCACACTTTGACGGTTCATGTCCAACTTTTCACCAACCGGTACCCTCAAGTTCTTCTCCACAGGACTGCTCTCAATCACACCATCCCACAGCCTGTACTGATACTGAGAATTGCCTCAACCCAGGTGCAGGATCTTGCACTTGGCCCTGCTGAACTTCATGAGGTTCATGTGGGCCCACTTCTCAAGCTCGTCCAGGTCCCTCTGGATGGCATTCTGTCCCTCTGGTGTGTCAACTGCACCACACAGCTTGGTGTCATCTGCAAATTTGCTGAGGGTACACTTGAACCCACTGTCATTGATGAAGATGTTAAACAGCACCAGTCCCAGTATAGATCCCTGAGGGACAACCACTTGTCACTGATCTCCATCTGGACAACAGGCCATTGATCACTACCCTCTGGATTCTGACCACTATCTTCTGAATTTCTTATCCACTAAACAGTCCACCCATCAAATCCACATCTCTCCAACTTAAAAGGAGGTTATTGAGGACTGAGTCAAAGGCCTTACAGAAGTCCAGACAGATGATGTCTGAGCTCTCTCTTCCCCACTGTTGTAGTTACTCCATTATAGAAGGCCACTAGGTGGGTCAAGCAGGACTTGCCCTTGGTGAAGCCATGCTGGCTGTCTCGAATCACCTCCCTGTCAACCATGTGCTTCTGCATAGCTTCTAGTAGGATCTGTTCCATGATCTTCCCAGGCACATAGGTGAGGCTAACAGTTCCCAGGGTTCTCCTTTCTACTCTTTTTAAAAATAAGTGTGTTTCCCTTTTCTGCAGCCACTGGGGATTTCACCTGACTGCCATGACTTTTCAAATTTTAGGGAGAGTGACTTGGCAACTACATCAGCCAATTCCCTCACAACTCTGGGATATGTCTCATCATGTCTTATGTATGACTTACGTATGTTCAGGTTCTTCAGGTTGTCATGAACCTGATCTCTTACAATGACATCATTCCATCCCTTGAGGAATGATATGCCAAACTTAAGTAGTAATGTACTTTAAATAACGGTATATTTTTTGCATGCAGCTTTGACTGATACAGGTTTTATAACAGCCTTCATTTCAAGAAGGACAAGGAAC